>SJXQ01007097.1:133655-216151 GCA_006408695.1 Aepyceros melampus | reverse complement strand
TTATCCCTTGACACACTGTTGTCCTAATTCTCATTTGCTAGTAACAATCATTCCAACCAGAAACAACTTTTTTACTGTAATTAATTTATGCAATACATTCATTAGTATTCCAGTTGATGAAGCTAGCCATACCTTTTTGACTTCATTTAGTTAGGAAAAATATTTGCCTGGGCGGTAATACCTCAGGATTATGCTGAAAGTCATTATTTCTTAAAAATCCTGAAGGTGACCTGGATGATATAAAGTTTCATAAGGGTTGCCACCTTGCTTCAATATGTAGATGATATGCTTCTTTGCTCTCCTTCTCAAATCACCTTATAGGAAGATAGCATCTACTTTCTAAAGCTTTTAAACTTAAAGAGACATAAGGCCAACAAGAAAAAATTTTAATTTATCCAAAACAAGACATGATACTTAAGGCATGTAATTTTAGAACAAGAACTTCATCTAGAGCCACATAGGCTTATTACTATCGTAAGTTATCCAAAATTCCAAAATAGTGTCAATTGCCAGGTTTACTTGAGCTAGTGAGTTACTGGAAAATTAGATTTCAACTTTCTATCTTATGTCCAAACATCTGAAGAATAACCACCTAATCCAAATTTATGAGAAGAACAGGACAAAATAACATTTAAGGTTTTAAAAGACAGTTTCATAAACTTGCCTGCCCTTGGGCATCCCAACTATCAGATTATCTTTATTTTTTTCTTTTTGTATATTCCCTTGGTATACTCACTCCAAAATGCAAGGTCCACCATTGATCCATAGATTATTATAGCTAGAACCTACACTCCATGGCACAAGGGTATTCACTTTGCTTTGGAGCCAATAATGCCATGGCCTTCTAGGCTAAGATTCTGAGAAAATCATTGTGGGACTCTATTTAACTATTTTTGTACTACATGCAGTAGAGGCCTTCCTGAACACTCATCACATTCAACAGTTCTGTCAGTTACCTCAACTATGAAGAGTTTTTGTTAGTTGCTTCTCGTAACTGTTTTACATTGTAATAACTTTAATCCGCTAGTCTTCTCCCCTCAATTACCAAGAAAGTCCTTCAAGTCGCATGTTGAAGGATCATCTCCTAACTCGTTGTGATACTCTGTCAGAAAGTTATTTGGGTAAAGCCGACTTCTCATGGTTTAATATTTCTTATATAAAAGGTGAAAATAGAAAATAGTGTGCTGAGATACTTTCTACAACTCACCTTGATATTGACTGAGACAAAATATTCAGTTCCCTTCAGTCATTCAGGCATGTCCAACTCTTTGCCACGCCATGAATCACAGTATGCCAGGCCTCCCTGTCCATCACCAACTCCCGGAGTTCATTCAGACTCACAGTCATCAAGTCAGTGATGCTATCACACCATCTCATCCTCTGTCGTCCCCTTCTCCTCCTGCCCCCAAATCTCTCCCAGCATCAGAGTCTTTTCCAATGAGTCAACTCTTCACATGAGGTGGCCAAAGTACTAGAGTTTCAGCTTTAGCATCATTCCTTCAAAAGAACACCCAGGGCTGATCTCCTTCAGAATAGACTGGTTGGATCTCTTTACAGTCCAAGGGATTCTCAAGAGTCTTTTCCAACAGCACAGTTCAAAAGCATCAATTCTTCAGCACTCTGCTTTCTTCACAGTCCAACTCTCACATCCATCTATGATCACAGGAAAAACCATAGTCTTGATTAGACGGACCTTAGTCAGCACAGTAATGTTTCTGCTTTTGAATATACTATCTAGGTTGGTCATAAATTTTCTTCCAAGGAGTAAGTGTCTTTTAATTTCATGGCTGCAATCACCATCTGCAGTGATTTTTGAGCCCCCCAAAATAAAGTCTGATATTGTTTCCACTGTTTCCCCATCTATTTCCCATGAAGTGATGGGACAGGATGCCATGATCTTCATTTTCTGAATGTTGAGCTTTAAGCCAATTTTTTCACTCTCCTCTTTCACTTTCATCAAGAGGCTTTTGAGTTCCTCTTCACTTTCTGCCACAAGGGTGGTGTCATCGGCATATCTGAGGTTATTGATATTTCACCCAGCAATTTTATTCCAGCTTGTGTTTCTTCCAGTCCAGCATTTCTCATGATGTACTCTGCATAGAAGCGAAATAAGCAGGGTGACAATATACAGCCTTGACATACTCCTTTTCCTACTTGTAACGAGTCTGTTGTTCCCTGTCCAGTTCTAACTGCTGCTTCCTGACCTGCATACAGATTTCTCAAGAAGCAGTTCAGGTGGTCTGGTATTCCCATCTCTTTCAGAACTTTCCACAGTTTATTGTGATCCACACAGTCAAAGGCTTTGGCATAGTCAATAAAGCAGAAATAGATGTGTTTCTGGAACTCTCTTGCTTTATCCATGACGCTGCGGATGTTGGCAATTTGATCTCTGGTTCCTCTGCCTTTTCTAAAACCAGCTTGAACATCTGGAAGCTCACGGTTCACGTATTGCTGAAGCCTGGCTTGGAGAATTTGGAGCATCACTTTACTAGCGTGTGAGATGAGTGAAATTGTGTGGTAGTTTGAGCATTCTTTGGCATTGCCTTTCTTTGGGATTGGAATAAAAACTGACCTTTTCCAGTCCTGTGGCCACTGCTGAGTTTTCCAAATGTGCTGGCATATTGAGTGTAGCACTTTCACAGCATCATCTTTCAGGATTTGAAACAGCTCCACTGGAATTCCATCACCTCCACTAGCTTTGCTCATAGTGATGCTTTCTAAGGCCCACTTGACTTCACATTCCAGGATGTCTGGCTGTAGATGAGTGATCACACCATCCTGATTATCTGGGTCGTGAAGATTTTTTTGTACATTTCTTATGTGTATTCTTGCCACCTCTGCTTAATATCTTCTGTTTCATTTAGGATCATACCATTTCTGTCCTTTTTTGATCCCATTTTTGCATGAAATGTTCCCTTGGTATCTCTAATTTTCTTGAAGAGATATCTAGTTTTTCCCATTCTGTTCTTTTCTTCTATTTCTATGCATTGAGCACTGAAGAAAGCTGTCTTACCTATTCTTGCTATTCTCTGGAACTCTTCGTTCAGATGCTTATATCCTTCCTTTCTCGTTTGCTTTTTACCTCTCTTCTTTTCACAGCTATTTGTAATGGCCCAGACAGCCATTTTGCTTTTTTGCATTTCTTTTCCATGAGGATGGTCTTGATCCCTTTCTCATGTACAATGTCACGAACCTCATCCCATAGTTCATCAGGCATTCTATCTATTCAGAGCTAGGGTCTTAAATCTATTTTTCACTCCCACTGTATAATCATAAGGGATTTGATTTAGGTCATACCTGAATGGTCTAGTGATTTTCCCTATTTTCTTCAATTTAAGTCTGAAGTTGGTAATAAGGAGTTCATGTTCTGAGCCACAGTCAGCTCCTGGTCTTGTTTTTGTTGACTGTATAGAGATTCTCCATCTTTGGCGGCAAAGAATATAATCAATCTGATTTTGGTGTTGCCCATCTGGTGATGTCCATATGTAGAGTCTTCTCTTGTGTTGTTGGAAGAGGGTGTTTGTTATGACCAGTGCATTTTCTTGGCAAAACTCTATTAGTCTTTGCCCTGCTTCATTCTGCATTCCAAGGCCAAATTTGCCTGTTACTCCAGGTGTTTGTCTTCCTACTTTTTCATTCCAGTCCCCTATAATGAAAACGACATTTTTTTTGGGGGGGGGGGTGTTAATTCTAAAAAGTCTTGTAGGTCTTCATAGAACCATTCAACTTCAACTTCTTCAGCATTACTGGTTGGGGCATAGACTCGGATAACTGTGATATTGAATTGTTTGCCTTGGAAATGAACAGAGATCATTCTGTCGTTTTTGAAATTGCATCCAAGTACTCCATTTTGGACTCTTTTGTTGGCCATGAAGGCTACTCCATTTCTTCTAAGGGATTCCTGCCTGCAGTAGTAAATATAATGGTCATCTGAGCTAAATTCACCCATTTCAGTCCATTTTAGTTCACTGATTCCTAGAATGTCGATGTTCACTCTTACCATCTCCTGTTTGACCACTTCCAATTTGCCTTGATTCATAGACCTGACATTCCAGGTTCCTACGCAATACTGCTCTTTGTGGCATCGGTCTTGCTTCTATCACCAGTCACATCCACAGTTGAGTATTGTTTTTGCTTTGTGTCCATCCCTTCATTCTTTCTGGAGTTATTTCTCCACTGACCTCCAGTAGCATATTGGGCACCTACTGACCTGGGGAATTCCTCTTTCAGGATCCTATCATTTTGCCTTTTCATAGTGTTCCTGAGGTTCTCAAGGCAAGACTACTGAAGTGGTTTGCCATTCCCTTCTCCAGTGGACCACATTCTGTCAGACCTCTCCACCATGACCCGCCCATCTTGGGTTACCCTGCGGGCATGGCTTAGTTTCATTGAGTTAGACAAGGCTGTGGTCCTAATGTGATTAGACTGACTAGTTTTCTGTGAGTATGTTTTCAGTGTGTCTGCCCTCTGATGCCCTCTTGTAACACCTACCATCTTACTTGGGTTTCTCTTAACTTGAGCGTGAGGTATCTCTTCACGGCTGCTACAGCAAAGTGCAGCTGCTGCTCCTTACCTTGCATAAGGGGTATCTTCTCACCACTGCCCTTCCTGACCTTCAACGTGGGATAGTTCCTCTAGGCTCTCCTGCGCCCGTGCAAAAACTGCTCCTTGGACATGGGGTTACTCCTCCCGGCCACTGCCCCTGGCCTCTGGCACAGGGTGGCTCCTCCTGGCTGCTGCCCCTGACCTCAGATGCGGGTAGCTCCTCTCGGCCGTTTTTGCACTGTTGCAGCCTGGCACTCTCAGTTGCTGCCCCTGACCTTGGACGTGGTGTAACTCCTCTTGGACACTGCCCTTTGGGCATGGGGTCTTCCCGGCTTCTGCCCCTAACCTCGGACATGGGGTAGCTCCTCTCGGCCATGGTTAGTGCACCAGTCGCAGCTGCCCACGCTTAGTGCACCGGTCACAGCCCTTTAGGCAAAAATATTACCTATTGTTACTTCAGCCCAATAGGCTTAGTATGTACTCTTACACATTAGCCACATGCAAAAATGCCAATATTTATACTGATAGTAGATATTCATTTGGAGAAGCCAGTATTTTAGAATGCGTGGAAGCAAAATGGCTTCCTTACTTCCAGTGGGTATAAAATTAAAAATGACCCCTATGTTCAGGGATTTTTGGGTGCAACACTTTTTACTGCAACTCTAGTTATTGTTAAGATTCTGGAATCTTCCAAATTTGACCCTGGCAACTAAGGAAAATCAATTTGCTGATATTTTTTAAAGGAGTACTACACTTAAAGGAATCAATATTAATCAAATAACTGTCATGGCACAAAGGACTATTTCCCCAAATGATAACTTAGTAACATTGCTTTGAGAATCCAAATACTTGACCTAAGGAAAGGAACAACAAAATTGGAAATTCAACAATCATTGGTTTGATAAGAGAATGCTATGGTTCAGATCAAAGAATAATCTAGTCCTATGAGAGACACTAATTTTCTCATTCCTCATCATTATTCATGTATTAAACCATTCATATAATGACAACATGATAACATTAATCAATCAACATTGGTGGGAAAACATTAATAAGGCCACAGAAAGTTCCTACTATTTATCTGAAATAAAACTCAGGGAAGTATGTTTCTACAGCTCAAGGACATTTGAGGTCTCGTAAATAGATTTCATACAACTGCCTACATATCATGGATATAAATATATTTTCTGTTGTTTATTCCCTAAGTGTGTCTGATTCTTTAGCAATTCCATGGACTGTAGCTCACCAGGCTCCCCTATCCATGGGGTGTCCTAGGCAAGAATATTGGAGTAGGTTGCCTTTCCCTTCTCCAGGGGATTTTTCTGAATAAGGATTTTCCTGTCTCCTGCATCGGCAGATGGGTTTTTCACCATTATGCCACCAGAGAAGTGACAGTCTGTATGTTTTCACAGTTTATCATAACTTTCCTTTCAGATCACTGACTCTTCTGTGACTAAAGTCCTTTTGAAAACTGTTATTCTTACTTTGGGAACTCCTATAAAACTTCAGAGTGATCAAGGAAGCCATTTGGCTGGTCAGGCACTTTGATGAATCTATGCTCTTTGGTCAGTTGCAAAATATTTTTACGACCTTACCACACTCAATCCTGTTTCAGTAGAACATGCTAACTACATCATTAAAACTCAATTGGCAAGATTCATAGAAGACTTCTAAATAACTTGGTCAAAATCATTGCTATTGGTCCTTCTACTAATAAATTTCAGATCAGACCCATCTGTTTTCAATTCTTAAGCTCTCATCCTTTGAGATAGTCACAAATGTTTAATGGACTTGGCTTCTGCATCTTTTAAAATTAATTTTATTAATATGTAATTGATTTACAATATAGTGTTTGTTTCTGCTGTACAGCAAAGTGAATCAGTTGTACATAAGCGTATATCTCCTCTTTTTAAAATTCCATTCCTATATAGGTCACTCTAGAGTATTGAATAGCATTCACTGTGCTACACAGTAGGTTTTCATTGCTTATGTGCTTTGTACATAGTAGTAGGTATATATGTCACTGCCAGTCTAAAAATTTATCCTTCCTCCCTTTTCCCCTTGGTAATCATAAATTTGTTTTCTACATCTGTACCTCAATTTCTGTTTTGTAAATAGGTTTACTTGTACATTTTTTTTTTAGATTCAACATATAAAGCAATGCCATATGCTATTTGTCTTTCTCTCTCTGACTTACTTCACTCAGTTTGACAGTGTTCTATGTCCAGTCATCTCATGGCAAATTTTATTCTTTTGTTCTTTTTTTTTTTTTATGACAGAATAACATTGCATTGCATATGTGTACATATCTTTATCCATTTTCATCAACAAACCTTTAGGTTGCTTCTATGTCCTGACTATTGTAGAGAGGGTTGAAATGGAAACCAGGGGGTGGGGGGGCATGTACCCTTTCAAATTATGGTTTTCTCCAGATATATGCTCAAGGGAGGTATTGTTGGATCGTATGCTATTTCTATTTTAGTTTAGAATTTTTCTAAAAAAAATTTAACTGGAGGCTAATTACTTTCAAATATTGTAGTGGTTTTTGCCATACACTGACATGAACCAGACCTTGGTGTATATGTGCCCCCCATTCTGAAACTCCTCCCCCTCCCTCCTTATCCAATGCCTCAGGGTCATCCCAGTGCACTGGCCCTGAGCACCCTGTGTCATGCATCAAACCTGGACAGGCGATTCATTTTGTATATGGTAATATAGATGTTTCAATGCTATTTTCTCAAATCATCCCACCCTCAACTTCTCCCACAGAATCCAAAAGTCTATTCTTTATATCTCTGTCTCTGTTGCTGTCTCACATACAGGGTCATCATCATCATGTTTCTAAATTCCATATATATATATATATATATATATATACACACACACATACACACACACATTAGTGTACTATATTGGTGTTTTTCTTTCTGACTTCACTCTTTATAATAGGATCCAGTTTCATCTATCTCATCAGAACTGATTCAAATACATTATTTATAAATGGCTGAGCAATACTCCACTGTGTATATGAAGACTCTACACATGAACATCACCAGATGGTCAACACCAAAATCAGATTGATTATATTTTTTGCAGCCAAAGATGGAGAAGCTCTATACAGTCAACAAAAACAAGACCAGGAGTTGACTGTGGCTCAGATCATGAACTCCTTATTGCCAAATTCAGACTTCAATTGAAGAAAGTAGGGAAAACCACTAGACCATTCAGGTATGACCTAAATCAAATCCTTTATTATTATACAGTGGAAGTGAGAAATAGATTTAAGGGACGAGATTAGAGTGCCTGATGAACTACGGAATGAAGTTCATGGCATTGTACAGGAGACAGGGATCAAGACCATTCCCATGGAAAAGAAATGCAAAAAAGCAAAGTGGCTGTCTGGGGAGGCCTTACAAATAGCTGTGAAAAGAAGAGAAGTGAAAAGCAAAGGAGAAAAGGAAAGATATAAACATCTGAATACAGAGTTCCAAAGAATAGCAAGGAGAGATAAGAAAGCCTTCCTCAGTGATCAATGCAAAGAAATAGAGGAAAACAACAGAAGGGGAAGGCCTAGAGATCTGTTCAATAAAATTACAGATACCAAGGGAACATTGCATGCAAAGATTGGGTCATAAAGGACAGAAATTATATGTATCTCACAGAAGCAGAATATATTAAGAAGAGGTGACAAGAATACACAGAAGAACTGTACAAATCATCAAATCATCTTCACGACCCAGATAATGATGATGGTGTGATCACTCACCTAGAGCCCGACATCCTGGAATGTGAATTTAAGTGGGCCTTAGAAAGCATCACTATGACCAAAGCTACTGGAGGTGATGGAATCTCAGTTGAGCTATATCAAATCCTGAAAGATGATGCTGTGAAAGTACTGCACTCAATACGCCAGCAAATCTGGAAAACTCAGCAGTGGCCACAGGACTGGAAAAGGTCAGTTTTCGTTCCAATCCCAAAGAAAGGCAATGCCAAAGAATACTCAAACTACCACACAATTGCACTCATCTCACATGCTAGTAAAGTAATGCTCAAAATTCTCCAAGTTAGGCTTCAGCAATACATGAACCGTGAACTTCCAGATGTTCAAGCTGGTTTTAGAAAACACAGAGGAAACAGATTTCTAATTGACAATATCCAGTGGATCATGGAAAAAGCAAAAGAGTTCCAGAAAAACACCTATTTCTGCTTTATTGACTATGCCAAAGCCTTTGACTGTGTGGATCACAATAAACTGTGGAAAGTTCTGAAAGAGATGGGAATACCAGACCGTCTGACCTGTCCCTTGAGAAACCTATATGCAGGTCAGGAAGCAACAGTTAGAACTGGATGTGGAACAGCAGCCTCATTCCAAATAGGAGAAGGAGTACGTCAAGGCTGTATATTGTCACCCTGCTTATTCAACTGATATGCAGAGTACATCATGAGAAACGCTGGGCTGGAAGGAGCACAAGCTGGAATCAAGATTGCTGGGTGAAATATCAATAACTTCAGATATGCAGATGACACCACCCTTATGGCAGAAAGTGAAGAGGTACCTAAAAGCCTCTTGATGAAGGTCAAAGAGGAGAGTAAAAAAAGTTGGCTTAAGGCTCAATATTCATAAAACGAAGATCATGGCATCTGGTCCCATCATTCATGGGAAATAGATGGGGAAACAGTAGAAACAGTGTCAGACTTTATTTTGGGGGGCTCCAAAATTAGTGGAGATGGTGATTGCAACCATGAAATTAAAAGATGCTTACTCCTTGGAAGAAAAGTTATGAGCAAACTAGATAGCATATTCATAAGCAGAGACATTACTTTGCCAACAAAGGTCCATCTAGTCAAGGCTATGTTTTTCTAGTAGTCATGTATGAATGCGAGAGTTGGACTGTGAAGAAGGCTGAGCACCAAAGAATTGTTGCTTTTGAACTGTGGTGTTGAAGAAGACTCTTGAGAGTCAAGAAGATCCAACCAGTCTATTCTAAAGGAGATCTGTCCTGGATGTTCTTTGGAAGCAGTGATGCTAAAGCTGAGACTCCAGTACTTTGGCCATCTCATGCGAAGAATTGACTCATTGGAACACACTCTGATGCTGGGAGGGATTCGGGGCAGGAGGAAAAGGTGACGACAGAGGTTGAGATGGCTGGATGGTATCTCCGACTCATTGGACGTGAGTTTGAGTGAATTCCAGGAGTTGGTGATGGACAAGGAGGCCTGGCGTGCTGTAATTGATAGGGTGGTAAAGAGTCAGACATGACTGAGTGACTGAACTGAACTGAACTGATATGTACACAGCTTTCTTATCCATTTATCTGCCAGTGGACATCTAGGTTGCTTTCATGTCCTAGCTATTGTAAACATTGCTGCTAAGACATTCATTCCATTGCCAGGTTGATAAGGACTCTAGGGGTCCCAAAAGAGAGAGGGGTCTGGGATTCTCAAAGAAGAAAAAAGGACAAACTTTTTTTTTTTTTTCCCCTCTACATTCCTTAGGATTATGTATCCTGCCTGAGGACAGTCTCTGGATTAATCCCTTTGGCTAATCCTGTTATCTTAAAGTGTAAATTATGGGAATAGGTCTGATTAGGTCTTTACAACCTCCAGACATTCTTTTGATTCATTGGTGCATACATAACTCCATTGCTAACACTAGCAAGTGGATACTCTTTCTATCCCTTCTGATGCTTATGTCAGAAGCTTTCTCTATCTCCTTTATACTTTAATAGAATTTTATTACACAAAAGCTCTGAGTGATCAAGCCTCATCTCTGGCCCTGGATTGAATTCTTCTCTGAAGGCCAAGAATCCTGGCGTCTTTGCATGGTTCAGCAACAACCTTTCTCTGAGATGAACATTGGGGGTACACGTGTCTCTTTCAATTCTGGTATCCTCCTTGTGTATGCCCAGCACTGGGATTGTTGGGTCATATGACAGTTATATTTACAGGTTTTTTTTTTTTTTTTAAGGAATCTCCACACTGTTCATAGTTGCTTTACTAGTTTGCATTCCCACCAACAGTGTAGGAGGGTTCCCTTTTCTCTGTACCTTATCCAGTATTTATTGCTTGTAGACTTTTTGAAAGCAGTCATTCTGACTGGTGTGAGATGTCACCTCATTGTGGTTTTGATTTGCATTTCACTGATAATGAGTGATGATGAGCAACTTTTCATGTGTTTGTTAGCCATCTGTATGTCTTCTTTGGAGAAATGTTTGTTTAGTTCTTTGGCCCATTTTTTGATTGGGTCACTTATTTTTCTGGTATTGAGCTGCATGAGCTGCTTTTATATTTTTGAGATTAATTATTTGTCAGTTGCTTTATTTGCTATTATTTTATTTCAATATGAAGGATGTCTTTTCACCTTGCTTATAGTTTCCTTCATTGTCCAAAAATTTTTAAGTTTCATTAGGTCCCATTTGTTTATTTTTGCTTTTATTTCCATTACTCTGAGAGGTGAGTGATAGAGGATCCTACTGAAATTTATTTGAGAGTGTTTTACTTATGTTTTCCTCTAGGAATTTTATAGTTTCTGGTCTTATGTTTATATATTTAGTTCATTTTGAGTTTATTTTTGTGAATGATGTGAAAATGTTCTAGTTTCATTCTTTTACAAGTGGTTGACCAGTTTTCCCACAATCACTTGTTAGAAATTCTCTTTTTTCCATTGCATATTCTTGCATCCTTTGTCAAAGATAATTGTCCATAGGTGCATGGATTTATCTCTGGGCTTTCCATTTTTTTCCCCACAGATTTATACTTCTGTCTTTGGGCCAGTATCATATTGTCCTGATGACTATAGTTTTGTAGTATAGTCTGAAGTCAAGCAGGTTGATTCCTCCAGTTCCATTCTTCTTTCTCAAGATTGCTTTGGATTTTAGAGGTTTTTTGTCCAAAGTTATGCCAAACCCATAGACACCCCAAAACTCACTACTGGACACTTTATTGCACTCCAGAAAGAAGAGATCCAGCTCCACCCACCAGAACAGTGACACAAGCTTCCCTAGTGAGGAAACTTTGACAAGCCACCAGTCCAACCCCACCCACAGGGAGCAACCTCCACAATAAAAAGGAACCACAAAATTCTAGGCTACAGAAAGGTCAGCCCAAACAGAGCAATCTAAATAAAATGAAAAGGCAGAGAAATTTCCAGCACATAAAGGAACATGATAAATGCCCAGCAAACCAGACAAAAGAGGAGGAGATAGGGAGTCAACCTGAAAAACAATTCAGAATAATGATAGTAAAGATGATCCAAGATCTTGACAATAAAGTGGAGTTACAGATAAATAAGTTAGAGACAAGGATAGTAGAGATGCAAGAACTTTTAACAAGGAGCTAAAATAAATAAATAAAAAAAGAGTCAATATATAATGAATAATGTCATAACTGAGATCAAAACACTCTGGAGGGAACCAACAGTAGAATAACGGAGGCAGAAAAGAGGAGAAGTGAAGTGGAAGATAGAATGGTGTAAATAAATGAAGTAGAGAGAAAAAAATTATTAAAAGAAATTAGGAAAACCTCAGAGACCTCTGGGACAATGTCAAATACCCCAATATTTGAATCATAGGAGTCCCAGATTTCAGTCCAGTTCAGTCGCTCAGTCGTGTCTGACTCTTTGCAATGCCATGAATCACAGCACGCCATGCCTCCCTGTCCATCACCAACTCCCGGAGTTCACCCAGGCTCACGTCTATCGAGTCAGTGATGCCATCCAGAATCTCATCCTCTGTCGTCCCCTTCTCCTTCTGCTCCCAATCCCTTCCAGCTTCAGAGTCTTTTCCAATAAGTCAGCTCTTCACATAAGGTGGCCAAAGTACTGGAGTTTCAGCTTTAGCAACATTACTTCCAAAGAAATCCCAGGGCTGATGTCTTTCAAAATAGGCTGGATGGATCTCCTTGCAGTCCAAGGGACTCTCAAGAGTCTTCTCCAACACCACAGTTCAAAAGCTTCAATTCTTCAGCGCTCTGCCTTCTTCACAGTCCAACTCTCATATACATACAGGACCACAGGAAAAACCATAGCATTGACTAGATGGACCTTAGTCGGCAAAGTAATGCCTCTGCTTTTGAATATACTATCTAGTTTGGTCATAGCTTTTCTTCCAAGGAGTAAGCGTCTTTTAATTTCATGGTTGCAATCACCATCTCCAGTGATTTTGGAGCCCCCAAAACTAAAGTCTGACACTGTTTCCACTGTTTCCCCATCTATTTCCCATGAGGTGATGGGACCGGATGCCATGATCTTCATTTTCTGAATGTTGAGCTTTAAGCCAACTTTTTTCACTCTCTTCTTTCACTCTCATCAAGAGGCTTTTTAGCTCCTTTTCACTTTCTGCCATAAGGGTGGTGTCATCTGCATATCTGAGGTTATTGATATTTCTCCCGGCAATCTTGATTCCAGCTTGTGTTTCTTCCAGTCCAGCATTTCTCATGATGTATTCTGCATAGAAGTTCAACAATCAGGGAGATAATATACAACCTTGACGTACTCCTTTTTCTATTTGGAACCAGTCTGTTTTTCCCTGTCCAGTTCTAACTGTTGCTTCCTGACCTGCATACAGATTTCTCAAGAGGCAGGTCAGGTGGTCTGGTATCCCTATCTCTCTCAGAATTTTCCACAGTTTATTGTGATCCACACAGTCAAAGGCTTTGGCATAGTCAGAAATAGATGTTTTTTTCTGGAACTCTGTTGCTTTTTGATGATCCAGCAGATGTTGGCAATTTGATCTCTGGTTCCTCTGCCTTTTCTAAAACCAGCTTGAACATCAGGGAGTTCATGGTTCACGTATTGCTGAAGTCTGGCTTGGAGAATTTTGAGCATTACCTTACTAGCATGTGAGATGAGTGCCATTGTGCGGTAGTTTGAGCATTCTTTGGCATGGCCTTTCTTTGGGATTGGAATGAAAAGTGACCTTTTTCATTCCTGTGGCCACTGCTGAGTTTTCCAAATTTGCTGGCATATTGAGTGCAGCACTTTCACAGCATCATCTTTCAGGATTTGAAACAGCTCCACTGGAATTCCATCACCTCCACTAGCTTTGTTCATAGTGATGCTTTTTAAGGCCCACTTGACTTCACATTCCAGGATGTCTGACTCTAGATGAGCGATCACACCATCATGATTATCTGGGTCATGAAGATCTTTTTTGTACAGTTCTTCTGTGTATTCTTGCCACTTCTTCTTATTTTCTTCTGCTTCTGTTAGGTCCATACCATTTCTGTCCTTTATTGGTCCCATGTTTGCATGAAATGTTCCCTTGGTATCTCTAATTTTCTTGATGAGATCTCTAGTCTTTCCCATTCTGTTCTTTTCCTCTTTTTTTTTTTTTTTTTGCATTGATCGCTGAAGAAGTCTTTATCTATTCTTGTTATTCTCTGGAACTCTGCATTCAGATGCTTATATCTTTCCTTTTCTCCTTTGCTTTCGCCTCTCTTCTTTTCATAGCGATTTGTAAAGCCTCCTCCAACAGCCATTTTGCTTTTTCACATTTCTTTTCCATGAGGATGGTCTTGAGCCCTGTCTCCTGTACAGTGTCACTAACCTCATTCCATCGTTCATCAGGCACTCTATCTATCAGATCTAGGCTCTTAAATCTATTTCTCACTTCCATTGTATAATCATAAGGGATTTGATTTAGGTCATACCTGAATGGTCTAGCAGTTTTCCCTACTTTCTTTAATTTGATTCTGAATTCAGTAATAAGGAGTTCATGATCTGAGCCATAGTCAGCTCCTGGTCTTGTTTTTGTTGACTGTATAGTGCTTCTCCATCTTTGGCTGCAAAGAATATAGTCAGTCTGATTTTCGTGTTGTCCATCTGGTGATGTCCATGTGTATAGTCTTCTCCTGTGTTATTGGAAGAGAGTATTTGCGATGACCAATGCATTTTCTTGGCAAAACTCTATTATTCTTTGCCCTGCTTCATTCTGCATTTCAAGGCCAAATTTGCCTGTTACTCCAGGTGTTCCTTGACTTCCTACTTTTGCATTCCAGTCCCCTATAATGAAAAGGCTTTTTTTTGGGGGGGGGTGGGTGTTAGTTCTAAAAGGTCTTGTAGGTCTTCATAGAACCGTTCAACTTCAGCTTCTTCAGCATTACTGGTTGGGGCATAGACTTATATAACTTTGATATTGAGTGGTTTGCCTCAGGGACGAACAGAGATCATTCTGTCGTTTTTGAGATTGTATCCAAGTACTGCATTTCAGACTTTTTCTTGACCATGATGGCTACTCCATTTCTTCTAAGGGATTCCTGCCTGCAGTAGTAGATATAATGGTCATCGAGTTAAATTCACCCATTCCAGTCCATTTTAGTTCACTGATTCCTAGAATGTCGATGTTCACTCTTACCATCTCCTGTTTGACCACTTCCAATTTGCCTGGATTCATGGACCTGACATTCCAGATTCCTAGGCAATATTGCTCTTTACAGCATCAGACCTTTCTATCACCAGTCACATCCACAGCTGAGTATTGTTTTTGCTTTGGCTCCATCCATTCATTCTTTTTGGAGTTATTTCTCCACTGACCTCCAGTAGCATATTGGGCACCTACTGACCTGGGAAGTACCTCTTTCAGTATCCTATCATTTTGCCTTTTCATACTGCTCATGGGGTTCTCAAAGCAGGAATACTGAAGTGGTTTGCCATTCCCTTCTCCAGTGGACCACATTCTGTCTGATCTCTCCACCATGACCTGCCCGTCTTTGGTAGCCCTGCAGGCATGGCTTAGTTTCATTGAGTTAGACAAGGCTGTGGTTCTAGTGATTAGATTGACTAGTTTTCTGTGAGTATGTTTTCAGTGTGTCTGCCCTCTGATGCCCTCTTACAACACTTACCATCTTACTTGGTTTTCTCTTGCCTTGGGTGTGGGGTATCTGTTCATAGCTGCTCCAGGAAAGCACAGCTACTGCTCCTTACCTTGGATGAGGCGTATCTCCTCACTGCCACCCTTTTTGACCTTCAGCATGGTATAGCTCCTCTAGGCCCTCCTGAGCCCGCACTGCTGCCGCTCCTCAGGTTGCTCCTCCCCGCCACCGCACCTGGCCTTGGGCAGGGAATGGCTCCTCAGGGCCATAGTCCCTGGCCTCGGGTGCAAGGTGGCTTCTCCCGGCCACCCCTGGCCTCAGAGGCAGGGTGTTTCTTCCCAGCTGCCACTGACCTTGGATGAGGGGTGTCTCCTCCCGGTCCTGCATCTGTCCTCGGATGCAGCGTAGCTCCTCTTGGCCACCGCCCTGTCTTTTGATGCAGGGTGTCTCCTCCCGGCTGCCACCCCTGACCTCGGACTTGGGTAGCTCCTCTCGGCCATTCCTGCGCTGTCACAGCCTGGCACTCTCGGCTGCTGCCCCTGACCTCGGATGTGGGGTAACTCACTTGGCTGCACTTAGTTCACCAGGATGCAGCCACCCACGCTTACTGCACCTGGATGCAGCTGCCCACTCTTAGTGCACCTGGATGCAGCCATCTGTAGTTAGTGTGCCAGGATGCAGCTGCCCACACTTAGTGTGCTGGGACACAGTCCCAGAAGAGGAAGACAAAAAGAAAGGCCATGAGAAAATACTTGAGGAGATAATAGTTGAAAACTTCACTAAAATGGGGAAGAGAATAGCCACCCAAGTCCAAGAAATGCAGAGAGTCCTAAACAGGATAAACTCAAGGCAAAACACTCCATGACTCATATTAATAAAATCAATGAAGATCAAACACAAAGAGAAAAGTATTAAAAGCAGCAAGCGAAAAGCAACAAATAACACACAAAGAGGATTCCCATAAAGATAACAGCTGACCTTTCAATAGAAACTCATCAGGCCAGAAGGCAATGGCAGGACATACTTGGAGTGATGAAAGAAAAACCTACAAACCAGATTACTATACCCAGCAAGGATCTCATTCAAATATGAAGGAGAAATCAAAAGCTTTACAGACAAGCAAAAAGCTGAGAGAATTCAGCATCACGAAACCAGCTCTTAAACAAATGCTAAAGGATCTTCTCTGGAAAGGAAGCACAGAAGAGGTGTATAAACTCAAAACCAAAACAACAAAGTAAATGGCCAAAGGATAACACTTAACGGTAATTACCTTAAAAGTAAATGGGTTGAAAGCCCCAACCAAAAGGCAGAGACTGGCTCAATGGATACAAAAACAGACCCCTATACATGTTGTCTACAAGAGACCCACGTCAAAACAATGGACATATACAGACTGAAAGTGAAGGGCTGGAAAAGGACAATTCATGCAAATGGAGAACAAAATAAGAAGGAATAGCAATACTGATATCAGATAAAATAGACTTTGATATAAAGGCCATGAAAAGAGACAAAGAAGGACACTACATAATTATCAAAAGATCAATCCAAGAAGAAGATATAAAATTATAAATATATACGCACCAATATAAGAGCAATGCAATACATAAGACGAATGCTAACAAATATGAAATGGGAAATTAGCAGAAACACAATAATAGTGGGAGACTTTAATACTACACTCACATCTATTGGATAGATCAGCCAAACAGAATATTAGCAAGGAAATACAATCTTTAAATGATGCAATGGGCCAGTTACACCTAGTTTATATCTGTAGGCCATTTCACCCCCAAACCACGAATTTCATCTTTTTCTGAAGTGCACATGGAACATTCTCCAGGATAGATCCCATCTTGCGCCAGAAATCTGGCCTTGGTAAATTCAAAAAAACTGAAATCATTTCAAGCATCTTTTATGATCACAGTGCAGTAAGATTAGATATCTATAGGACAAAAACTATTAAAAATAAAAACATATGGAGGCTAAACAAAAAGCTTCTAAGTAACCAACAAATCACAGAAGAAATCAAAAGAGAAATCAAAATATACATAGAAACGAATGAAAATAAAAATAACACAAACCCTATGGAATTCAGTAAAAGCAGTGTTAAGGGGAATGTTTAGAGCAATACAAGCTTACATCAAGAAACAAGATAAAAATAAAATAAAAAACCTAACTTTACATATAAAACAACTAGACAGGGAAGAAATGAAGAAATCCAGGTTAGTAGAAGGAAAGAAATCATAACATTTAAGGCAGAAATAAATGAAAAAGATACAAAGGAGAACATAGCAAAAATCAACAAAATTAAAAGCTGGTTCCTTGAGAAGATAAATAAAATAAACAAATCATTAGCCAGACTTATTAAGAAAAAAAAAAGAGAGAGAGAAAAATCAAATCAACAAAATTAGAAATGCAAATGGAGAAGTCACAACAGACAACGCAGAAATACAAAGGATCATAAGAGATACTATCAGCAGCTACATGGCAATACAATGGACAGCTTGGAAGAAATGGACGAATTCTTAGAAAAGTATAACCTGCCAAAACTGAACCAGGAAGAAATAGAAAATCTTAACAGACCCATCACAAGCACAGAACTTAAAACTATAATGAAAAATCTTCCAACAAACAAAAGCCCAGGACCAGATGGCTTCACAGGTGAATTCTACCAAAAATTTAGAGAAGAGCTAACATCTATCCTACTCAAACTCTTCCAGAAAATAGCAGAGGAAGGTAAATTGCCAAGCTCATTCTATTAGGCCACCATCACCCTAATACCAAAACCTGAAAAAGATGCCACAAAAAAGAAAACTACAGGCCAATATCTCTGATGAACATGGATGCAAAAATCGTCACCAAAATTCTAGCAAATAGAATACAAGAACATATTAAAAAAATCATACACCGTGACCAAGTAGGCTTTATCCCAGGTTGCAAGAAGTCTTCAGTATTCACAAATTAATCAATGGAATACACCACATTGACAAATTGAAAGATAAAAAAACATATGATTGTCTCAATAGATGCAGAGAAAGCCTTTGAAAAAATTCAACACCCATTTATGACAAAAAAAATATTTTTTTCAGAAAGCAGGAATAGAAGGAACATACCTCAACATAATAAAAGCCATATATGATAAACTCACAGAAAAAATTTTCCTACGTGGTAACAAATTGAAAGCATTTCCCCTAAAGTCAGGAACAAGACAAGGGTTTCCACTCTCACCACTGCTATTCAACACTTTTGGAAGTTGTTAGCCACAGGAATCAGAGAAGAAAAAGTAATAAATGAAATCCAGAGTGGAAAAGAAATAAAATTCTCACTGTTTGCACATAACATGATCCTCTACACAGAAAACCCTAAAGACACCACCAGAAAATTACTAGAGCTAACCAATGGATAGAGTAAATTTCCAGGATATAAAATTAACACATAGAAATTCCTTGCATTCCTATATACTAACAATGAGAAAACAGAAAGAGAAACTAGGATGCAATTCCATTCACCAATGAAAATAATTCCATTCCATTCCAATGAAAAGAATAAAATACTTAGGAATACTGCTGCCAAGTTGCTTCAGTCATGTCTGACTCTGTGTGACCCCATAGATGGCAGCCCACCAGGCTCCCCTGTCCCTGGGATTCTCCAGGCAAGAACACTGGACTGGTTTCCCATTTCCTTAAATCTACCTAAAGAAATAAAATACTTCTATATAGAAAACTAAACAGGAAAAGAAATCAAAGAGGACACACATATATGGAGAAATATACCATGTTCATGGATTGGAAGAGTCAATATAGTGAAAATGAGTATACTACCCAAAGCAATCTATAGATTCAGTGCAATCCCTATCAAATTACCAATGGTATTTTCCACAGAACTAGAACAAATAATTTCACAATTTGTATGGAAATACAAAAAGCATTGAATAGCCAAAGCAATCTTGAAAAAGAAGAATGGAAATGGAGGTGTCAACCTGCCTGACTTCAGACTATATTTTTAGTGTTTTAGGTAACCTCAATACTGTTCTCTGGGCTTCCCTGGTAGCTTGGGTGATAAGGAATCTGCCTGCAGTGCAGGAGATCCTGGTTCAATTCCTGGGTCAGGAAGTTCCCCTGACCCAGCAGACTACTCACTCCAGTATTCTTGGGATTCCTTGGTGGCTTAGATGGTAAAGAATCCGCCTGCAATGCAGGAGATCTGGGTTTGATCCCTGGGTTGGGAAGATCCCCTGGAGGAGGGCATGACAACCTACTCTAGTGTTCTTGCCTGGAGAATACCCATGGGCAGAGGAGCCTGAAGGACTGCAGTCCATGGGGTCACAAAGAGTCGGACATGACTGAGTGACTAACCAAAGCACACACTGTTCTCCATAGTGGTTGTATCAATTTATATTCCCACCAATAGTATAAAACAATACTCTTTTTCCAAACTCTCTCCTATTTTTTGTAGATTACCATTTTGATCAGTGTGAGGTGATACCTCAAGGTTGTTTTGATTTATATTTCTTAATAATTAGGGATGTGGAGCAAGCTTACATGTGCTTCTTGGCCATCTGTAAATCTCTTTTGGAGAAATGTCTGCTTGCTGCTGCTACTGCTGCTAAGTCGCTTCAGTCATGTCTGACTCTGTGCGACCCCAGAGACAGCAGCCCACCAGGCTCCCCTGTCTCTGGGATTTCCTTTTCCAATGCATGAAAGTGAAACAGTGAAAGTGAAGTCACTGAGTCATGTCTGACTCTTAGCAACCCCATGGACTGCAGCCAACCAGGCTTCTCCACCCATGGGATTTTCCAGACAAAAGTACTGGAGTGGGGTGCCATAGCCTTCTCCAAATGTCTACTTAGGTCTTCTTTTTTTTTTTTTTTTTGTTTTTGTTTGCTTTTTTGATATTGAGTTGCAGGAAGTTTTTGTGTATTTTTGAAATTAATAAATTGTCAGTTGCTTCCTTTGCAAATATATTCTCCCATTCTGTGGGTTTTCTTTTCATTTTCGTGATAGTTTCCGTTGCTGTGCAAAAGCTTTTAAGTTTAATCATGCCCCATTTGTTTATTTCTGCTTTTATTTTCATTAATCTCAGAGGTGGATCAAAAAAGATCTTGCTGTAATTTATATCAGAGTGTTACACTTATATTTTCCTCTAGGTGTTTTATACTATCCAGTCTTACATTTAGGTCTTTAATCCATTTTGAATTTATTGTTATGTCTGGTGTCAGGGAGTGTTCTCATTTCATTCTTTAACATGTAGCTGTCTGGTTTTCCCAGAAACACTTATTGAAGAGACTCTGTTTTCTCTATTGTATTGATATATTATTGCATCCTTTTTCATAGATTAGGGGCTCCTGCATCTATGATCCACAACTGATAGAAGGAGAGATATATTATTAGTTTAATTGCTTCTAATAAAAATGACCATGTTATAATAGAACAATATTTTCAGTGTACTTTCAGGAGATGAAATCCTTGAACATCACACCTCACAACTTATATATTTATTCTATTGGAAAAAGCACTTCTGTAATGAGACTCTTCAACTTCCTGGGAAAGCCCTTACCTAATAATGCTAACTTATCCTTGTCCTGCCAAACTTCAAGGAATAGGCTCTTGTATTCACATGACAGATCTAAGGAAAGTGTCAAACCCTGGTGGAAACTTCACCCCATTTGTTGACATGAAAGTATGTATTTATTGGAATTGACACAGACTGCATATGATGAGACATCTTTTCTAAGATTTTAGTATCATCCACACCACTTATGTTGAGTATTTCTCCCCTAAACCTTTGATGATAATGCTTCATATGATCTCTCATGTCTGTGATATTGATAACAAACGGACTTTAGATAAAGAATGCCTAAATTATTTTCCTTCTACCACTGCTTATTACTCACGTGTGACCTCAATCAATTTCTAAAAAGTATACTCTCTTTTTGACATGAAATACTACAAACAGAAGAGGTCATTCTTGACACTGAGGGGAAAAAAGCCACTGAAACCAGAAAACCTGACTCTTGATTAGCAATATTTTTAGAGAAAGATATTGATCAAAAGGGGAAAGTGTGAAAGTTAATAAAGAAAAACATATTGACTATGCCAAAGCTTTTGACTGTGTGGATCACAATAAACTGTGGAAAATTCTGAGAGAGATGGGGATACCAGACTACCTGACCTGCCTCTTGAGAAATCTGTATGCAAGTCAGGAAGCAACAGTTAGAACTGGACATGGAACAACAGACTAGTTCCAAATAGGAAAAGGAGTACATCAAGGTTGTATATTGTCACCCTGCTTATTTAACTTATACGCAGAGTACATCGTGAGAGAGGCTGGGCTCGAAGAAGCACCAGCTTGAATCAAGATTGCAGGGAGAAATATCAATAACCTCAGATATGCAGATGACACCACCTTAATGGCAGAAAGTGAAGAGGAGCTAAAAAGCCTCATGTTGAAAGTGAAAGAGGAGAGTGAAAAAGTTGGCTTAAATCTCAACATTCAGAAAATGAAGATCATGGCATCTGGTCCCATCACTTCATGGGAAATAGATGGGGAAACAGTGAAACAGTGTCAGATTTTATCTTTTTGGGCTCCAAAATCACTGCAGAAAATGATCACAGCCATGAAATTAAAAGACGCTTACTCCTTGGAAGGAAAGTTATGACCAACCTAGATAGCATATTAAAAAGCAGAGACATTACTTTGCCAACAAAATTCCGTCTTTTCAAGGCTATGGTTTTTCCAATGGTCATGTATAGATGTGAAAGTTGGACTATGAAGAAAGCTGAGCAGCAAAGAGTCGATGCTTTTGAATTGTGACATTGGAGAAGACTCTTAAGAGTCCCTTGGACTGCAAGGAGATCAAACGAGTCCATTCTGAAGGATATCAGCCCTGGGATTTCTTTGGAAGGACTGATGCTAAAGCTGAAACTCCAATACTTTGGCTTCCTCATGCGAAGAGTTGACTCACTGGAAAATACGCTGATGCTGGGAGGGTTTGGGGGCAGGTGGAGAAGGGGATGACAGAGGATGAGATGGCTGTATGGCATCACGGACTCCATGGACAAGAGTTTGGATGAACTTAAGGAGTTGGTGATGGACAGGGATGTCTGGCATGCTGTAATTCATGGAGTTGCAGAGTTGGACACGACTGAGCAACTGAACTGAATTGAACTGAAATTAAAATAGGTCCAAGAGATAAAAGGGGGGAACTTTCATATCCTACAATAGCAGAGCCCAGTGGAAAGTAGAAAGATTCTTTCTTTTCTTTTCTTTTTTCTTTTTTGATCCTTGGTCAAGAGACTAAGTTCTCACCAGCCGAGTGGCACAGTCAGACTGACTTCTCCCAAGGAGGCAGGAATTTTGCCTGATGGCCTTTGGACTCAAGCTGCAAGATCATCTCTCCCCTGGGTTTGCAGCCTGCTAGCTCACCCTGTAGATTTGGGATTTTCCCCACAACCCTGTAAACCACATCCTTGAAATTAATCTCTCTTTCTTTTTCTGGAGACCCTGACTAACTCATAGATGAAGTACTGCATTCAGGACCAAGACATGTATCATCTCACTTAGCTTTCATGACAACCTTTGAGGTGAGTATTATTCTTTTTTTTCTTTCTTTATTTTTGCTTCTTCTTTCTTTCTTTCTTTTTTTTTTTTTTCTTTACAATACTGTATTGGTTTTGCCATACATTGACATGAATCTGCCACGGGTGTGTATGAGTTCACAATCCTGAACTCCCCTCCCACGACCCTCCCTATATCATCTCTCTGGGTCATCCCAGTGCAACAGCTCCAAGAATCCTGTATTCTGTATCGAACCTAGACTGGAGATTCGTTTCTTCTATGATAGTATACATGTTTCAATGGCATTCTCCCAAATCATCCCACCCTTTACCTCTCCCATAGAGTCCAAAAGTCTGTTCGATACATCTGTGTCTCTTTTGCTGTCTCGCATACAGGGTTATCATTACCAACTTTCTAAATTACATATATATATGTTAGCATACTGTATTGGTGTTTTTCTTTCTGGCTTACTTCACTCTGTATAATGGGCTCCAGTTTCATCCACCTCATTAGAACTGATTCAAATTTATTCTTTTTAATAACTGAGTAATACTCCATTGTGTATATGTACCACAACTTTCTTATCCATTCGTCTGCTGATGGACATCTAGATTGTTTCCATGTCCTGGCTATTATAAACAGTGCTGTGATGAACATTGTGGTACGTGTGTCTCTTTCAGTTCTGGTTTCCTCGGTGTGTATGCCCAGCAGTGGGATTGCTGGGTCACAAGACAGTTCTATTTGCAGTTTTTTAAGGAATCTCCACATTGTTCTCCATAGTGGCTGTACTAGTTTGCACTCCCACCAACAGTGTAAGAGATTTCCCCTTTCTCCACACTCTCTCCAGCATTTATTGCCTGCAGACTTTTGGATCACAGTCATTCTGACTGGTGTAAAATGGTACCTCATTGTGGTCTTGATTTGCATTTCTCTGAGAATGAGTGATGTTGAGCATCTTTTCATGTGTTTGTTAGCCATCTGTATGTCTTCTTTGAAGAAATGTCTTTTTAGTTTTTTGGCCCATTTCTTGATTGGGTCATTTATTTTCTGGAATTGAGCTGCATAAGTTGCTTGTATATTTCTGATATTAGTTGTTTGTCAGTTGCTTTGTTTGCTATTATTTTCTCCCATTCCGAAGGCTGTCTTTTCACCTTGCTTATAGTTTCCTTTGTTGTGCAGAAGCTTTTAATTTTAATTAGATCTTATTTTTTTAATTTTTACTTTTATTTCTAGTATTCTGGGAGGTGGATCATAGAGGATCCTGCTGTGATGTATGTTGGAGAGTGTTTTGCCTATGTTCTCCTCTAGGAGTTTTATGGTTTCTGGTCTTATGTTTAGATCTCAATCCATTTTGAGTTTATTTTTGTGTATGGTGTTAGAAAGTGTTCTAGTTTCATTCTTTTACAAGTGGTTGATCAGTTTTCCCAGCACCACTTGTTAAAGAGATTGTCTTTAATCCATTGTATATTCTTGCCTCCTTTGTTGAAGATAAGGTATCCATAGGTGTGTAGATTTATCTCTGGGCTTTCTATTTTGTTCCATTGATCTATATTTCTGTTTTTGTGCCAGTACCATACTGTCTTGATGACTGTGGCTTTGTAGTAGAGTCTGAAGTCAGGCAGGTTGATTCTTCCAGTTCCATTCATCTTTCTCAGGATTTCTTTGGCTATTCAAAGTTTTTTGTATTTCCATACAAATTGTGAAGTTATTTTTTCCAGCTTTGTGAAAAATACCGCTGATAGCTTGATGGAGATTGCATTGAATCTGTAGGTTGCTTTGGGTAGTATACACATTTTCACTATATTGATTCTTCTGATCCATGAACAAGGTATATTTCTCCATTTATTAGTGTCCTCTTTGATTTCTTTCATCAGTGTTTTATAGTTTTCTATATACAGGTCTTTAGTTTCTTTAGGTAGATATATTCCTAAGTATTGTATTACTTTTGTTGCAATGGTGAATGGAATTGTTTCCTTAATTTCTTTTTCTACATTCTCATTATTAGTGTTTAGGAATGCAAACGATTTCTGTGTGTTTATTTTATGTCACACAACTTTACTTGATTATTGATTATCCCTAGTAATTTTCTGGTGGGGTCTTTAGGGTTTTCTATGTAGAGGATCGTGTCATCTGTAAACAGTGAGAGTTTTACTTCTTCTTTTCCAATCTGGATTCCTTTTATTTCTTTCTCTGCTCTGATTGCTGTGGCCAAATCTTCCAAAACTATGTTGAATAGTAGCAGTGAATGTGGGCACACTTGTCTTGTTCCTGACTTTAGGGGAAATGCTTTCAATTTTTTACCATTGAAGATAATGTTTGCGGTGGATTTGTCATATACAGCTTTTATTATGTTGAGGTATGTTCCTTCTATTGCTGCTTTCTGGGGAGCTTTTATCATAAATGGATTTTGAATTTTGTCAAAGGCTTTCTCTGCATCTATTGAGAATCATATGGCTTTTATTTTTCAATTTGTTAATGTGGTGAATTACGTTGTTTGATTACGGGATATTGAAGAATCCCTGTATCCCTGGGATAAAGCCCACTTGGTCATGGTGTTTGATCTTTTTAATGTGCTTTTCGATTCTGATTGCTAGAATTTTGTTAAGGATTTTTATATCTATGTTTCTCAGTGATATTGCCCTGTAGTTTTCTTTTTTTGTGGCATCTTTTTCAAGGTTTGGTATTAGGGTGATGGCTGTCTCATAGAATGAGTTTGGAAGTTTACCTTCCTCTGCAATTTTCTGGAAGAGTTTGAGTAGGATTGGTACTAGCTCGTCTCTAAATTTTTGGTAGAATTCAGTTGTGAAGCTGTCTGGACCTGGGCTTTTGTTTGTTGGAAGATTTTTTATTACAGTTTCAGTTTCAGTGCTTGTGATGGGTCTGTTAAGATTTTCTAGTTTTTCCTGGTTCTGTTTTGGAAAGTTGTAATTTTCTAAGAATTGTCCATTTATTCCATGTTGTCCATTTTATTGGCATATAATTACTGATGGTAGTCTCTTATGATCCTTTGTATTTCTGTGTTGTCTGTTGTGACTTCTCCATTTTCATTTCTAATTTTATTGACTTGATTTTTCTCCCTTTGTTTCTGATGAGTCTGGATAATGGTTTTTCAATTTTATTTATCCTTTCAAAGAACCAGCTTTTGGCTTTGTTGATTTTTGCTATGGTCTCTCTTTTTATTCTTTTGCATTTATTTCTGCCCTAATTTTTAAGACTTCTTTCCTTCTGCTAACCCTGGGGTTCTCCATTTCTTCCATTTCTAGTTGCTTTAGGTGCAGAGTTAGGTTATTTATATGACTTTTTTTCTGGTTTCTTGAAGTATGCCTGTATTGCTATGAACTTTCCCCTTAGCACTGCTTTTGTAGTGTCCCACAGGTTTTGGGTTGTTGTATTTACATTTTCATTATTTCTATGCATAGTTTGATTTCTTTTTTGATTTCTCCTGTGATTTGTTGGTTATTTAGAAGCATGTTGTTCAGCCTCCATATGTTGGAATTTTTAATAGTTTTTCTCCGTTAATTGAGATTTAATTTTAATGCATTATGCTCAGAAAAGATGCTTGGAATGATTTCATTTTTTTAAATTAATCAAGGCTAGATTTATGGCCCAGGATGTGATCTATCCTGCAGAAGGTTCCGTGAGCACTTGAGAAAAAAGGTGAAATTCATTGTTTTGGGGTGAAATGTCCTATAGATATTGATTAGGTCCAACTGGTCTATTGTATCATTTAAAGTTTGTGTTTCTTTGTTAATTTTCTGTTTAGTTGATCTGTCCATAGGTGTGAGTGGGATATTAAAGTCTCCCACTATTATTGTGTTATCATTAATTTCCCCTTTCATACTTGTTAGCATTTGTCTTACATATTGTGGTGCTCCTATGTTGGGTGCATATATATTTATAATTGTTATATCTTCTTGGATTGATCCTTTGATCATGATGTAGTGTCCTTCTTTGTCTCTTTTCACAGCCTTTGTTTTAAAGTCTATTTTATCTCATATGAGTATTGCTACTCCTGCTTTCTTTTGGTCTCTATTGGCATGGAATATCTTTTTCCAGCCCTTCACTTTTAGTCTGTATGTGTCCTTTGTTTTGAGGTGGGTCTCTTGTAGCAACATATATAGGGGTCTTGTTTTTGTATCCATTCAGCCAGTGTTTGTCTTTTGGTTGGGGCATTCAACCCATTTATATTTAAGGTAATTATTGATAAGTCTGATCCCATTGCAATTTACTTTATTGTTTTGGATTCGGGTTTATACACCCTTTTTGTGTTTCCTGTCTAGAGAATATCCTTTAGCATTTGTTGGTGAGCTGGTGCCAATTTCTCTCAGCTTTTGTTTGTCTGTAAAGCTTTGATTTCTTCTTCATATTTGAATGAGATTCTTACTGGGTACAGTGATCTGGGCTGTAGGTTATTGTCTTTCATTAATTTAAGTATGTCTTACCATTCCCTCCTGGCCTGAAGAGTTTCTATTGAAAGCTCAGCTGTTATCCTTATGGGAATCCCCTTGTGTGTTATTTGTTGTTTTTCCCTTGCTGCTTTTAATATTTGTTCTTTGTGTTTGATCTTTGTTAATTTGATTAATATGTGTCTTGGAGTGTTTTGTCTTGGGTTTATCCTGTTTGGGACTCTCTGGGTTTCTTGGACTTGGGTGATTATTTCCTTCCCCATTTTACTTCTCAAACATTATCTCTTCAAGTATTTTCTCATGGTCTTTCTTATTGTCTTCTTCTTCTTCTGGGACTCCTATAATTTGAATATTGAAACGTTTCATATTGTCCTGGATGTCTCTGAGATTGTCCTCATTTCTTTTAATTAGTTTTTCTCCTCTCTGATTCATCTATTTCTATCATTCTATCTTCTAATTCACTAATCCTTTCTTCTGCCTTTGTTATTCTACTCTTTGTTGCCTCCAGAGTGTTTCTGATCTCATTTATTGCATTATTCATTATATATTGACTCTTTTTTATTTCTTCTAGGTCCTTGTTAAACCTTTCTTGCATCTTCTCAATCTTTGTCTCCAGGCTATTTATCTGTGATTCCATTTTGATTTCAAGATTTTGGATCATTTTCACCATCATTATTCAGAATTCCTTATCAGGTAGATTTCCTATTTCTTCCTCTTTTGTTTGGTTAGTGGATATTTATCTTGTTTCTTTACCTGCTAGGTATTCTTCTGTTTCTTCATATTGGTTATATTGCTGCATTTGGGTTGGCCTTTCTGTATTCTTGAAGTTTGTGGAGTTTTCTTTATTGTGGAGTTTCCTCGTTGTGGATGGGGTTGTATCAGTGGCTTGTCAAGGTTTATTGGTTACGGAAGCTTGTGTCAGAGTTCTGGTAGGAAGAACTGGATTTCTTCTCTCTGGAGTGCAATGAAGTGTTCAGTAATGAGTTATGAGATGTCAATGGTTTCAGAGTAACTTTGAGCTGTCTGTATATTGTAGCTCAGGGCTGTGTTCCTGTGTTGCTGGAGAATTTGCATGGTAGGTCTTGCTCTGGAACTTGTTGGGCCTTGGGTTGTGCTTGGTTTCAGTGTAGGTATGGAGGTATTTGATGAGCTCCTATTGATTAATGTTCCCTGGAGTCAGGAGTTATCTGATATTCTCAGGATTTGGACGTAAGCCTCCTGCTTCTGGTTTTCAGTTTTATTTTTACAGTAACCTCAAGACTTCTCAACTTCCAAGGCGGTTGCCTCTGTTTTAGCTTCTTTTGTTTGCTGGTCTCTTCAGTGTCTGTTTTCTGCCTGGACAATATCTTCTACTTCACTAATCCTATCTTCTGCCTCCATTATTCTACTATTTGTTGCCTCCAGAGTGTTTTTGATCTCATTTATTGCATTATTCATTATCTATTGACTCTTTTTTATTTCTTCTAGGTCCTTGTTAAACCTTTCTTGCATCTTCTCAATCCTTGTCTCCAGGCTATTTATCTGTGATTCCATTTTAATTTCAAGATTTTGGATCATTTTCACTATCATTATTCAGAATTCTTTATCAGGTAGATTCCCTATCTCTTCCTCTTTTGTCTGGTTTGGTGGACGTTTATCCTGTTCCTTTACCTGCTGGGTATTCCTCTGTCTCTTCATCTTGTTTATATTGCTGTGGCTGGGTGGCCTTTCTGTGTTCTGGCAGTTTGTGGAGTTCTCTCTATTGTGGAGTTTCCTTGCTGTAGGTGGAGTTGTATTGGTGACTTGTCAAGATTTCTTGGTTAGGAAAGCTTGTGTTGGTGTTCTGGTGGATGGAGCTGGATTTCTTCTCTCTGGAGTGCAATGAAGTGTCCAGTAATGGGTTATGAGATGTCAGTGGTTTTGGAGTAACTTTGGGCTGCCTGTACATTGAAGTTCAGGGCTGTGTTCCTGTGTTGCTGGAGAATTTGCGTGGTATGTCTTGCTCTGGAACTTGTTGGCCCTTGGGTGGTGCTTGGTTTCAGTGTAGGTATGGAGGTGTTTGATGAGCTCCTATCGATTAATGTTCCCTGGAGTCAGGAGTTCTCTGATGTTCTCAGGATTTGGACTTAAGCCTCCTGCGTCTGGTTTTCAGTCTTATTTTTACAGTAGTCTCAAGAATTCTTCTATAAAGCACCATTGATAAAACATCTAGGTTAAAGATGAAAAGTTTCTCCACCATGAAGGACACCCAGAGAGCTTCACAGAGTTACATGGAGAAGAGAAGAGGGAGGAGGGAGTTAGAGGTGACTCAAGTGAGATGAGGTGGAATCAAAAGAGGAGAGAGCAAGCTAACCAGTAATCACTTCTTTATGTGCGCTCCACAGTCGGACCGCTCAGAGATGTTCATGGAGTTATATAGAGAAGAGAAGAGGGAGCAAGGAGACAGAGGTGGCCAGGAGGATAAAAGGGGGGAATGAAAAGGAGAGAGACAGATCCAGTCAGTAATCAGTTCCCTAAGTGTTCTCTACCGTCTGGAACACACAGAGATTCACAGAGTTGGGTAGAGAAGAGAAGGGAGAGGGAGGAGACAGAGGCAACCTGGTGGAGAAAAAGGAGAGTCCAAAGGAGGAGAGAGCAGTCAAGCCAGTAATCTCACTCCCAAGTAAAAATGGGTACTGAAGATTGGGTTTTTAAAGGTACAAAATTGATAACAAATACCAAAAAGCAAAGATTAAAAATCTAGAGTAGAGGTTGGATTTTCAAAAATACAATATTAAAGAAAATAAGAAAAAAAGGTCACAAAAATTATTTAAATATATATATATATACACATATGAAGTTTGCTTTAGAAATAGGGTCTTTTTTTGAAAAGTAATATTAGGTTATAAAAATGAAAATTAAAGGAGTAATAGAGGACTTAAAATTTTTGAAAAGTTTAGAAAAAAAAGAATGATCGTAAAAATAGTAAAAATATATCTAGGACTTTCTCTGGTGTTGTTGTGGGCAGTGTGGGGTCAGTTCATTTTCGGATAGTTCCTTGGTCCGGCTTATATTTCTCAAGATCTCTAGGCCCCTTCCTATGTAGTCGGTACTAACGACAGGGTTTTAATCGATTGCACCTGTCACTTCCAAGGCGGTTCCCTCTGTTTTAGCTTCTTCTGTTTGTTGGTCTCTTCAGTGTCTGATTTCTACCCTGACACAAGGGGGGCAGTGCTGGACACTTTTTTTTAGGCTCACTTGTTCGGTTGTGCTGTGGGGAGGGAGGGAAGCTGCAAATAAATAACACTGGCGTGTGCTCGGAGTGTCTCAGCCACACTGGGCCTGCCCTCGCTCACAGTGCATGTACCCTCCCTGCCCACACAGCTCAGGCTCTAGGTTGCTCCGCAGGGAACCGTCTGAGGCTGGCCCGGGCTGCATGCACCTCCCAGGTCTAAGCTGCTCAGGTTCTGGCACTCAGGTGGTCCTCAGAGGCGCAGACTCGGTTGGGCCTGCGTTTTGTGCCCTTCCCAGGTCCGAGCAGCTCAGGTTATGAGGTGTTTGGCGAGTGTGGTCACTGCGACTTATCGCCTCCCTGTCCCTGCCACTCGGTTTTTTGGACATACAACTGGCGTACCTTCTTAGGCGGATATTGACTGTCTAGAACCCCAAGGAGTCTTAGCAAAGAAGCCTGCTTGCAGTTTTGTAGATAATGTCTCTCTGGGGCTGCAATTGCCCCCTTCCAGCTCTGGCTGCCTGTCACCAGAGGGGGATGTCTGCAGCTGGCTAATTCTGTTCAGTCCTTTGTTCTGTGCGTGGTCTTGGCGGTGTCTTTGGTTAGAGCTTTTCACATAGTAGCTATCCCACAGTCTGGTTTGCTAGCTCAGGTTAGTTCGCTCTGATTACCGTTGGGGCATTCAGCCCCGATCCTGACTCTAAGCACCGCAGCCTGCTCCTCCCTGCCCACTGCTTGCTAGTGGCGGATGCAGGTGTCTGCGCTGCTTCTCCGCTGGGGGAGTTACCGTTGAGCTCGTAATCTGTGGGTTTTAATTATTTGTTTATTTTTCCTCCCAGTTATGTTACCCTCTGTGCTTCCAAGGCTTGCCACAGACTTGGCAGTGAGAGTGTTTCCTGGTGTTTGGAAACTTCTCTCTTTCGAAGACTCCCTTTCCAGGATGGAGCTCCATCCCTACCTCTTTTGTCTCTTTTTTTGTCTTTTATATTTTTTCCTACCTCTGTTCGTAGACAATGGGCTGCTTTTCTGGGTGCCTGATGTTCTCTGCCGGCATTCAGAAGTTGTTTTGTGGATTTTACTCAGCGTTTAAATGTTCTTTTGATGAATTTGTTGGGGATAAAGTGGTCTCCCCTTCCTATTCCTCTGCCATCTCAGGACTGCCGCCTCCTACTTTTAGCTTTATAAGGAACCTCCATACTGTTCTTCATGGGTCTTCCTCGTGTCTCAGTGGTAAAGAAATACCCTGCAATCCAGGAGACTCAGGAGATGTGGGCTCAACACCTGGTTCAGGAAGATCCCCTGGAGGAGGGCATGGCAACCCACTCCAATACTCTTGCCTGGAGAATCCCATGGACAGAGGAGCCTGGAGGGCTGTGAACCGTGGAATTGCAAAGAATTGGACAGAACTAAAGTGACTTAGCACAGCATAGCATATACTGTTCTCCATAGAAATGGAGAACAGTATTTACATTCTCACCAACAGTGTAAGAGGGTCCCCTTTTCTCCACGCCATCTCCAGCATTTTTTGTTTGTAGATTTTTTGATGATGGCCATTCTGACCAATGTGAGGTGATACGTCATTATAGTTTTGATTTGCATTTCTCTTAATAATTAGCAATGTTGAGCATCTTTTCGTACACATCTTTAAAGAACTGTCTGGGATAGATGTCTCGACTACTTCCATTCTTACTCTTCAGGCCATCAGAGTCTGGCCTTTGCTAAGCCAGCTCTCTCTAAAATAACAAATGGCTTCCCAGGAGATTGCCAAATCCCCTGGACACTTGATCATGCTACAACATTTAATACTGCTGACACATCTTCTGTAGGAGGCAGTTTCAAAAATGGATCCCAGTGATCTCTACCTCCTGGTATTCATTCCGTTTCATGATCCTCTCCCCTGTGCGTGGGCTGAGTTGGTACCATTCTCCTAAATAACAGAATAAGACAAATGTGAGATGCGATGACATGGCACTTCTGAGATTAAGTTATAAGAGAGTTGCTTGCACTTTCCCTCAGAGTCTTGCATGTTTGTTCTGTTGATGCAAGCTCCCAAGTTGTGAGGTACCCTATGGCAAGACCCACATGAGAAGGATCCAAGGCCCTCATCCTAACAGATCTTAGAAATGGAATCCTGCCAAAAATTGGCCAGTTTTCTAACAGTTTTGAAGAGGATTCCTTCTCAGTCCACCCTACCAAAGAGACCACAGCCTTGGCTAATAACTTGACTGCAGCCTGGTAAGAAACATAACAAGAGGCCCCAGCTAAGCAGTGCACAGATTCCTGACCCACAGGAGGAGTAAGATAATAAATGTGATTTATTTTAAGCCAATACATTTTGGTGTAATTGTTATACACACGTGTGTGCTCAGTTGGTCCAACTCTTTGTGACCCCATGGACTGTAGTCTGCCAGGCTCCTCTGTCCATGTGATTTTCCAGCCAAGAATTCTGGAGTGGGTTGCCATTTCCTTCTCCAGGGGATCTTCCCTGCCCAGGGACTGAACCTGCATCTCCTGATTCTCCTGCATTGCAGGCAGATTGTTTATCTGCTAGGCCGCCGTGGAAGCCCTTTTATATATTTATACAAAACAATAAATGCTATCAGGGAGAAACTGAGGAGGCAGAGCAATGAATGTCATGGAGAGTATACCGTAGTATTAAATGCAATGGTCAGATTAGACCTCATGAAGGAAGAGATTGTTGAAGGAAGCAAGAACTGTGCTAAATGAATAAATATTTGGGGGAAGAGGATTTCAGGAAGAGGGACTGCTGGTTCAGAGGGCTTGACTGGAAACTTAACTGAAGGATTTGAGGAACAGCCAGGTGGTCAGTGTGGCTTGAACAGAGAGAACCATGGGGAGATTATTAGAAATGAGGTCAAGGAGGTACCTAAGTCCAGATCACGTGCTGTCTTACTGGCCATTGTAAGGATTTTGAGTTTTACTCTGAGTATAGTAGGAAACCATAGGAGAGTTTAGAGTGGAGAAATCATACAATCACTCTGATTAGAAAGTTTAGAATAGGTGGTAGGGAAATCATTCCTCTTCTTTTTATCTCTCAGCGTCACCCCCCCAATTTTTTCTCACTAAGCTCTTTTTACCTCTTAAATATATGTTGAACCCATCTGTTTAATTTCTGTTGTCGCTACCTGTGTCAAACCAACAACTTCTTTTATTCAATCAATCAACTAATACTTCTTGATAAGCATTATGTTCCAGGGACTATTCCTTATTTTCTGGGCTTGGGACACAGCAGTAAAAAAACACCTGTGTGGATCTTACATTTCTCCCTTAGATTCATAGCTTTTAAAAACATGCCATCCCTCAATTTGTTTTATGTATATATTTGGTTACTTGGGCATTGTATCACTTCTCCTCACTGATGTCTAAATCTTGTGAGATCAGAGACAGTTTCTGTTTTGTTCATCAACTCTATTCTCAGGGCCTATAACAGCACCTTTCACATAGGATGTGCTCAATAAATACCAGTCAAATGAATGAACAGACTACTGTAATAGCCTCTTAACTGGTCTATTTTCAGAGGCTTTTAAACTTTCTTTGAACTTGACTCACAGGAGAAAAAACATTTATAGTATAATCCAGTGAAGAGTCACACGTATGCACACATGAAGGTAATATAGTTAAAAGTATCATTAGTGTGAAGCTGTCTGATATTATTTATTCTCTTCTATTACATTTCATTGAAGAAACCCTGCCAGTTACAACTTTAACTTTGATTTTAGAATCCTCTAATGGAATTTAGCCAGAAATTTCATGAACACTTCCCTAATGCATTGTCCACAACTAGAGTGTTCTTTCTGACTTCAAAAGTCTTGTCCTGTTACTTTACTGTATAAAATCTTTCAAAGGCAATCTCTGGGTCTCAGGAAGTTTCTCCCAAATGTCCATCTTTTATGGTTGTTCATGTACTAGTGATAATATATTTTAAAATTTGTGTGAATTAAATCACTTTTGTTGCTCAGTCCCATCTTGAGCAATAATGTAAGAGAATATGTTGGATACTTGCATTATGTATTTTCTAACGCATATACAATCCACTAGGTACCAAAAAAAGAAAGAAACACACATTGGTTTGCACACCATCTAAACTCTTGGTCACCACTCAGCCACACTTTTGGGAAACCTTCTCTCAGGATAAAGGTCAGATACCACAACGTAGCCCACGAGGCACTCTGGAGTTGGCTGGTGTTTCCGCTGCAGTCTCTCAGTTTTTTTTTTTTTTAACACTTTCTGCACTCATTCATTCTGAATGACTGGCAGTTCCCCTAATACACTGAGCTCTGTCTGTGCACTCTGTCTGTCCCTGGCTTTGGGACTGTACTCGCCATCTCCTTCCTCTGTCCAGGACTCCATCAGAACCCCAGCCCACCACCTTTCAAGTATCTGCTTTGGTCTTATATTGGGAAGGGAGAGCTGCCAGCCCTAGGGTTGATCCATGTCCTCCCCGGGAGCCTGGCTTGTCTGTCCTAGAGTGTATCATCCTCTAGAGAAGCGACTTCCTTACGTATTTGACTTCAACTGAATGAAGACTGTAAACTCCTTTTCAAGGGCTAGGGGAAGAATATTTTACTTACCATCGTATTTCTAGTATTCACTATAGTACCAAATATTTAGGAATGATCTGGTTCATGAAAGAACAAATGTATGTATTTCTCAAGGACATGAATAGCAGTAACATTTATCACATTGCCTGATACAGCTAGGCATTAAAAAAATATTGCTGAATGACTGAAGGAAGTAAATGCTGCTCCTCACCCTAGTAATATTACATTAAAAAAATTATTTGAGAGATGGTCTCTGATTCAAATGGCTTGGCACTATGTGACATTATTCTCTGCTGTCTGCCCAGGAAGAGGTCAGAAATGAGGTCAGAATGTCTATCTGTGCCTGAAGAGACTTTTGGTCCTTCAGTAAATAGGCTTGCTGCAACAGAGGGCAGACTGTCAGGAAATCTGCAGTACAGTGTGCTTTTTCTCTTAGTGCAAAGTAGCTATAGAGTAAATAGGAAACTTAAAAACAATTATTTATTTGTTTATTTGGCTGCTCTGGGTCTTAGTTGTGGCACGCAGGATCTTTAGTTGCAGTGTTTGGGATCTAGTTTCCTGACCAGGGATTGAACCCAGGCTCTCTGCAACGGGAGTGCAGAATCTTAGCCACTGGACCACCAGGGAAGTTCCAATATTAAACTTTTGAGTTAATATTAGAATCCATACTTCATGTAGGTTTTCAGTGCATTTAATGTTATCTTACTATATATCCAAATTTTAATGCCAGTATTTTCCTTTCCTGGATTCCAGAGTACAACCAGGCAGTTTTTTAAAACACTTTTTCTTTTGTATTGGGGTATAGCTGATTAACAATGTTGTGGTAATTTCAGGTGAAGAGCAAAGGGACTCAGCCATATCTATACATGTATCCATTCTTCCCCAAACTCCCCTCCCTTCCAGGCTGCCACATAATATTGAGCAGGGTTCCCCATATGACCTTTTACAGGTCATACAATGTCATGAAACTCCTTTTCACAGCACTTTTTAAGACTGATGGTACCAATGTTTCTTCCAACAATGTGTGCCAAAGGGTATATAATAAAGGTTTCACAATAACTAAACTGTACTCCAGGACTTTTATTTTTCTCTTTTGTAATATCTCTACTCTCTGGCATCTTGGGGAATGCAATATTTGATATAAGTGGAGTTTCCAAACATTGATATTTACTCTTGTAAATACCAAAACATTAAAAAAAAAAAATGGGAACTTTCTAAAAGTATTACACACTTCTCTGGCTTTTTAAATAAAATGCCTGAAATATTAGTGGTTCTTTGTTGATCTGAGGCTCTACCTACAGATATCAGATATTTGGATGTCATGTCTCTCTGTGTTAGAGCTCAGTGGAGCACACATGGAGACTCACATAATGTGGGGCTGAGGCTAACTGGATGATCACTTTAGTGGTGACAGCCTCAACCGTGGCATTCCATTCTTGTGCATCTTGACCTTTCACCTGTGTTTCTCCCTGAATGCCTCCAAACCATAGCTCTCTTATAGCTGATGAACTTCAGTGCAATCCAGGACCTCTTTTATCTCTTTTGCTGAATCTCCCATATGCACTTTTCATAAATGTTTATCCCAGGTAGGAAGATGGTCATTTTGGAGGAACTCCTTCATTGTGTTGGTCTTTACAATTGTTTGTGTGAATGCTTAGTCACTCAGTTGTGTCCGACTCTTTGAGACCGCATAGACTGTAACCTGCCAGGCTCCTCTGTCCATGGGATTCTCCAGGCAAGAATACTGGAGCGGGTTGCTATTTCCACTCCAGGGAATCTTCCTGACCCAGGGACTGAACCTGTGTCTCCTGCATTGCAGGCAGATTCTTTTCTCACTGAATCATCAGGGAAGCCCTCATAATAGTTTCAGTTCAGTTCAGTAGCTCAGTCATGTCTGACTCTTTGCGACCCCGTGGACTGCAGTATGCCAGGCTTCCCTGTCCATCTCCATCTCCTGGAGATTACTCAAACTCATGTCCATTGAGTCGGTGATGCCATCCAACCATCTCATCTTTTGTTGTTCCCTTCTCCTCCTGCCTTCAATCTTTCCCAGCATCGGGGTCTTTTCCAATGAGTCAGTTCTTCGCATCAGGTGGCCAAAGTATTGGAGTTTCAGCTTCAGCATCAGTCCTCACAATGATTATTCAGGACTGATTTCCTTTAGGATAGACTGGTTGGATCTCCTTGCAGCCCAAGGGACTCTTAAGAGTCTTCTCCAACACCACAGTTCAAAAGCATCAATTCTTTAGTGCTCAGCTTTCTTTATAGTCCAACTCTCACATCTATACATGACTACTGGAAAAACGATAGCTTTGACTAGACGGACCTTTGCTGGCAAAGTAATGTCTCTGCTTTTTAATATGCTTTCTAGGTTGGTGATAACTTTTCTTCCAAGGAGCAAGCATCTTTATTTCATGGCTGCAGTCACCATCTGCAGTGAATTTGGAGCCCCCCAAAATAATTGTTTAGCAACAGGGTATTTTTAAGATTCTCTGGTAAGGCTGGAATTCTGATGTGGATTTAAAATTTAAATTATAAAAGATAGTAAAAAAAACAAGAAAAAAAATCATCTCCACGTTATATCACACTATCTGGCAACAAGCTAAAGTATGAAATCTTTGAAAGCTCTAGAATGATAAAAATTTCAAATTGCCATTCTTTCTATTTTATGGAAACCCACAGCTTTAATACATATAACAGTAGTTAATTTGTCTTCATTCTGCTTAAACTTTGGGAAAGGAGAGGTAGGAGCTTGATTCATTTGTACTTGCTGAGTAGAAAATAGCAAGACCTTTACAATTTCATTAGCCTTATAAATAAAATTATTCAGACAAAGATTATGCTCAGAAATAAATTCTTTAAATAATGTTGTGCTTAGTTGCTCAGTCATGTCTGACTCTTTGGGACTCTATGGACTGTAGCCCACCAGGCTCCTCTGTCCATGGGGATTCTCCAGGCAAGAATACTGGAGTGGATTTCCATGCCCTCCTCCAGGGGATCTTCCCAACCCAGGGATTGAACCCAGGTCTTCCGCATTGCAAGTAGATTCTTTATCACTGAGCCACCACTGTCTAAGCCATCAGAGAAGCCCTTGAATAATGTCAAGTATTTTTTTTTTCCTGCAGCTTAATTGCTTATTTTTCCTGGCTCCATCTATCATATACCGTCTTTATTCCCTAAGCTAAACATTTTCTAAGATATTTTCCCATTCAGATCACTTTTTTTGTACTTGAATAGTTCTTATCTTTTCCCTCACCTCAGTCCACTTCCAAGAACTGACTTTTGCCCGTATCAAATTTTATTTTTAGATTTGGTTCAGCACCATCTTTATATCCATTTTAATAGTAAGAATAACAACAACAAGATGCTGGGAAAGATTGAGGGCAGGAGAAGAAGGGGATGACAGAGGATGAGATGGTTGGATGGCATCACTGACACAATGGACATGAGTTTGGGTGGACTCCAGGAGTTGGTGATGGACAGGGAGGCCTGGTGTGCTGTGGTTCATGGGGTCACAGAAAGTCAGACATGGCTGAGCAACTGAACTGAACAACAATATCTACAACACATAGAACATTTAACTATGTGCCAGAAACTGTTTTAAATACTTCACGTGTATTACCATTTCATGTTCTTAACAACTGTAAGAAGAAGTTACTATTATTAGTCTCATTTTCTAGATGGGGTACTTGATAACACAGAGAAGTAGCTAAGGTCGCAAACCTAGTTAAGTGGTAGTGATAGGATTTAAACCCAGAAGGATTTAGTTTAACCACAAGGCTAATCTCTAGGTCCTGATAATATTTTATCCTATAATGTTGCTTTATTTAATTTTTCCTTTCCCCGGATATCATCCTGGCCCAAGGTGTTATTTTCATTCATTGCTGTGTTCTTGATGTTCACTCAGGTCTTCCCTGGATCCCTCCCAACTATAGTTATCTCACAGCTAATGAACTTTAGTGCAACCCAGTACCTCTCTCAGAGGCTACTGAGAGGTGGAAGGCTACTTGCCTTCCTAAACTGAAAAATTTGTTGTCTAAACTCAATATCCTAAGCAGGAAAGAATAGACCATTCATTAGTTTTAGCTTTATTTATTAAATAGCTTTATTTCTCTGGTGGCTCAGATGGTAAAGAATCTGCCTGTAATGTAGGAGACCTGGGTTTTCTCCCTGGGTTGGGAAGATATTCTGGAGAAGGGAATGGCTCCCCACTCCAGTATTCTTTCCTGGAGAATTCCATGGACAGAGGAGCCTGGCAGGCTATAGTCCATGGAGTCAAAAAGAATCAGACACGACTGAGGGACTAAGACTTTCACTTTTCACCAAGAACAACACATATTTATGTGTACGATTTGATGATTTGGACATATGCAAACCCTGGTGATACTATCAATACTGTCAAGGTCATAGATATCCAAAACCTCCCAGAGTTTCCTTCTGTGCATATTTCTCTCTCTCTACCCCTCTCCCTCTCTCTCTCTTTGGTGGTGAGAACACTTAACATGAGATTTGTCAGGAAAGCAATTCTTTTTTAAAGATTATTTTTAATAGGGACAATTTTTTTTTAAAAAGTCTGTATTGAATTAGTTACAATATTGCTTCTGTTTCATATTTTGGCTTTTTGGTCAGGAGACATGTGGGAGCTTAGCTCCCTGCCCAGAGATTGAACACATACCCTCTGCGCTGAAAGGTGAAGTCGTAACCATTGGATCACCAGGGAAGTCCAAGGAAAACAACTTTTAAGTGTACAATACTGTATTGTTAACTACAGGCACTATGTTGTATAGCAGATATCTAGAACGTATTTATCTCGCATTACTGAAACTTTATACCATTGAATAATAATATTCCATTTCCCCTGTGTCCCTTGTCCCCAGCCTTCAGTAACCACTATTGTAGTCTCTGTTTCTATGAGTTTGACTATTTTGGATACTTCATACAAGTGGTTTCATGCAGTGTTTGTCTTTCTCTGTTGGGCTTATTTCACTTGGCACACTTTTGTCCAGGTTCATCCATGCTGTTACAAATGGCAGGATTTCCTTCCTTTTAAAAGCTGGATAAAATTCCATTGTATGTATACACCACATATTCTTCTATCTGTACATCTGTTGATGGACATTGGAGTTGTTTTCCATGTTTTGGTTATTAGTTTTAGAACATATCAGTGATCAGTAAGTGTCCTTCAAATCTGAAGCAGGAGCTGAGGGGAAAGTGTCCCATGAAAAGATGGCCCTTGAGAACAGGAGAAGCCATGTTTTTCTGGATTGAGTGGGACTGACAAGATATAGTGGAGCAGGCTCCTGTGACCCAGTCTCTGACAGGGTTATGAATTTAGAATTTTGCAAAAAAAAAAAGAGCCAAGTTTCTGCTTAAGGTAGGAGCAGCTTTTATAAATGGCTCATGCTACAGGCAACACATGAGTAGAGAAGAGTACTTCCACATCCTCCTGAGCCTGAGAAGTCCAGGAAGCTTGGAAGATGGTCAGTACAGGAGGTTCTGAAGACCTGGTGAAGTCTTTGGGAACAAGAGATGGAAGTACATTCCTCTTCTAAAGAAGCCAGAGAGCCAGAAGGTTGTAGGCTGACTCTGACCCACAGACATGTTTTGTTTAATATGCTTTCCTGTTTTAAAGAATTTTAAATGTTATTTGCCAACATTAATACTAGGGAGAGTGAACCCCAAAATTCAGATTCCTGATTTCTCTTGATTTCTTGCTCTTTACATTCTCACTTGGAAATAATCAGCTGGAAACGAGTAGTGGCGATGCCCTTAGACTAGCTTGAACTGTCTGGCTCTTTGCTGTCCCTTTTATTGTCAGTTATCTTTCTATCTGGCCTGGCGCACTTATTCATGTTTCTGCTCAGCTTGCTGGACATTAAAGTTTTCTACCTGTGAACTGCATCCTGATCAGCTTATATGTATCACTTTCCCAGGGAAATTTCTACATCTGCTTAACAGATGTTTCCTGGAGCCATCTTAAAAAGGATGTGAAAAAAAGATATATGCTATATGTGCTTAATATTTCAAGAAATTTATTAACTTATCCATGAGAGTTGTGTTTCTCTGCAGTGATATATAAGATACATAAGATTCCACTGTATGTATACACCACATATTCTTTTATCTGTTCATCTGTTGGTGGACACTTGAGTATCCTTCAACAAATGGGCAGGTGAGCTTGTTTAAAAATGCACCACGGAAAGTAAGAGAGAGATAGCATACATCCTACTCAGGAACCAGTTTTGTGGAGACTGTGCCCCTTTTTAAAAGGGAAAGAACCACAGTGAGATTCCACTACATATGTATTAAAACAGTTAAAAAAAAAAGTGATAATATCAAGTGCTGATGAGGATGGGGACAGACTAGATCTCTCACACATTGTTGGTGGGAATGTAAAAGGGTAATAGCCACTCTAGGAAATAGTTTGGCAGTTTCTTAAAAAAATTAAATATGTACTTACCATATGACCCATCAGTCATAATCTTAGGTATTTATCCTAGGGAAATGAAAATTTAAGTACACACAAAAACATGTACACAGGTTTTCACAGCAGTTTTACTTATAATAGCCAAAAGGTTGGAAACAACCCAAATGTACCTCACCTAGGGAATGGGTGAACAGATTGTGGTACAGCCATACAGTGGAATATCACTTAACAATCACAAGAAATGAATGTTTGAAACCTGTCACAAGTGGAACTCAAGGACATTGTTGTTTAGTGGCTCAGTAGTGTTTCACCCTTTGTGACCCCATGGACTGCAGCACATCAAGCTTACCTTTCCTTCACCATTTCCCAGAGCTTACTCAAACTCACGTCCATTGAGTTGGTGATGCCATCCAACCATCTTATCCTCTGTCATCCCCTTCTCCTTCCTTCATCTTTCCCAGCATCCGGGTCTTTTCTTATGGGTTGGGTCTTTGCATCAGGTGGGCAAAGTATTGGAGCTTCAGCTATAGCATCAGTCCTTCCAAAGAATATTCAGGATTGATTTTCTTCAGGATTGACTGGTTTGATCTCCTTGCAGTCCAAGGGACTTTCAAAAGTCTTCTCCAACAGCACAGTTCAAAGTATCAGTTCTTCAGGGCTCAGCCTTCTTTATGGTCCAACTCTCATATCCATACATGACTACTGGAAGAGGGCATTATGTTAGGTTAAAACATCAAAAGGTTTCATGTGATATGATTCTGTTTATATAACAGTATTGAAATAACAAAACTATGGAGATGAAAAACAGATTGGTGGTTACTAGGAAACAGGGATAGTGTGGGGGGTTAGAAGGGGGGGTTAATTTGTGGGGGGTTAGAAGGGGAGGTAAATTTGTGAATACAAAAATGTAGCATGAGGGAGTTTTTTTGTGATAATGGAACAGTTTCATATCCTAGTTGTAGAGGGTACACAAATGACACATGGAATAAAATTGTACATGCTGTTGCTGCTGACAGGTGCTCAGTTGTGTCTGACTCTTTGCAACCCCATGGACTGTAGCCTGCCAGGCTCCTCTGCTCATGGAATTTTTTCCAGGCAAGAATACTGGAATGGGTTGCCATTTCCTACTCCAGGGCATGTTCCTGACCCAGAGATTGAACCTGCATCTCTTATGTCTCCTGCATTGGTCAGCAGATTCTTTATACCACTAGTGGCACCAATTCTTCAATCCAGGCTTCAGCAATACATGAACTGTGAACTTCCAGATATTCAAGCTTGGTTTAGAAAAGGCAGAGGAACCAGAGATCAAATTGCCAACATCCGCTGGATCATCAAAAAAGCAAAAGAGTTCCAGAAAAACATCTATTTCTGCTTTATTGACCATGCCAAAGCCTTTGACTGTGTGGACCACAACAAACTGTGGAAAATTCTGAAAGAGATGGGAATACCAGACCACCTGACCTGCCTCTTGAAAACCTATATGCAGGTCAGGAAGCAACAGTTAGAACTGGACATGGAACAACAGACTGGTTCCAAATAGGAAAAGGAGTACGTCAAGGTTGTATATTGTCACCCTGCTTGTTTAACTTCTATGCAGAGTACATCATGAGAAACGCTGGGCTGGAAGAAGCACAAGCTGGAATCAAGATTGCCGGGAGAAATATCAATAACCTCAGATATGCAGATGACACCACCCTTATGGCAGAAAGTGAAGAAGAACAAAGAGCCTCTTGAGGAAAGTAAAAAAGTTGGCTTAAAGCTCAACATTCAGAAAAATAAGATCATGGCATCCAGTCTCATTGCTTCACGGCAAATAGATGGGGAAACAGTGGAAACAGTGGCTGACTTTATTTTTCTCGGCTCCAAAATCACTGTAGATGGTGACTGCAGCCATGAAATTAAAAGACGCTTACTCCTTGGAAGGAAAGTTATGACCAACCAAGGCAGCATATTAAAAAGCAGAGACATTACTTTGTCAGCAAAGGTCTGTCTAGTCAAGGCTATGGTTTTTCCAGTGGTCATGTATGGATGTGAGAGTTGGACTATAAAGAAAGCTGAGTGCTGAAGAATTGATAGTTTTGAACTGTGATGTTGGAGAAGACTCTTCAGAGTCCCTTGGACAGCGAGGAGATCCAACCAGTCTATCCTAAGGAGATTAGTCCTGGCTGTTCACTGGATGGACTGATATTGAGGCTTGAACTCCAATACTTTGGCCACCTTGTGCTAAGAGCTGACTCATTGGAATAGGCCCTGATGCTGGGAAAGACTGAGGGCAGGAGGAGAAGGGGATGACAGAGGATGAGATGGTTGGATGGCATCACCGACTCAATGGACATGAGTTTGGGTAAACTCTGGGAGTTGGTGATGGACAGGGAGGCCTGGCGTGCTGCAGTCCATGGGGTCTCAAAGAGTTGGACACGACTGAGCAACTGAAGTGAACTGAGTGCCACCTGGGAAACCCAAAATTTTGCAATACACACACACACAAATGTTTTTAAAAATGGTAAAATGTAAGTTCTATAGTCTGCTAAAAAATATTGTACCATATTCAATTTCCTGGTGTTGATATATTTCTAAAACTCTGTTGCCATTGGGAGAAGACGAGTGAAGGGTAAACGGTACTCCTTGTACTATTTTTGCAATTTCTTGTGAGTCTTTAATTATTAATTTTTTTTTTAAAGGAAAGTAGGCTAAATGCCTAGGATTGGAATTGGGGAAGTGAGCAAGAGGAGCATGAAGAAGGCAAACTGGGGCTCTGAGAAATATTACCAGAAGTTTAACCTACCAAAGGCTTAAACTTGCTGTCATTACTTCTGCTGTCACTACCCCTTTATGCTCTTTATTCTGCCCATGTTAGACAGTTATTCCTCTATTAGTTATGGTACTGAGTAGAGAACTAGGTCTATTCCTGATGATAGGCCAATCAATCTTAGCCTACTGGGTGTAATCTCCTGGCCTTTAATTCTTTTTAGTTATTAGTTTTCCTATTACCTAATATTCAGTCTGCCTCTTTGCTGCCAGAGGTGTTTTTTTTAACATCTGAATTTGATGCCATTGCAGATGCTAGAAGTTGCCAGAAGGCTGTCCTCCAGATAACTGTCCCTTGCTTTAGCTTGTATCAGTTTTGTTGCAATTAGCATTCAGAATATGCACTGTCATCTTATTAAAATTTATATTTTTTAATGAAGAAAGCACAGGAAGTGTTGATTGTGGAGCTGTGGTTTACCCTTGCTTTTTCTTAGTTACCTGTGTCTAAATTAAGCTGAACCTCTGGGCTTCTGCTATTTCTAAACAGGCATCACCATTTACTAAGGTTAATGCCTGGGGGAATATTAACCTTGCAGACACTAATCTAATTCAGTGCCATCACAAGTGCATAATGCAGGAGTTTGGAGTTTTGCCAAAAAGCACTATTCAAATGAAGATTCCTTTGGCGAGGGGTGAGAAGGTGGGTGTGGACAAGGGAAGAAGAACTCCAGAAATGGTTATATAGATATTTTAATGATTTCCCTTTCCTCTCCTCTCAGGGGTTATGTTTAAGTATTGCAGAGAGATGCTAAATAAATCTTCAGACTATTATGAAGAAATCTTAATGAAGGTGTTTCATCTCATGATACCTTTTTGATCTCACAATCAACATTCACTGAGCATCTGTTTTACATGGCTGACCTTGCGCTAAGGTGTGGACACAAAGATGAGTAATTGTAAGCCACTGCATTATGCACGAACACCTCACGGCGCCCAATAAATGTTAGTTGAATAAAGGCACCATTAAGGAGGTCACAGTTTGGCTAAGGTCACTTAAAGGTCCTCCAAGTCTTGAGACATTAACTGTGCAATTCTAGCTCTATACAGACTATTACCAAGTTTTTGCCATAGAGACGTTTTGGGCCCGAAGGGAAGTGAAGGTGAAACATCATGTGAGATCTTGCCCAATAGGATCCAGGGCCAGGTCTCTTGATCCTTTCCTATGCTCACACCTTGCACATGTTTGAAGATACTAAAGGGGTTTTCTAGTTTCAGGGCGCAGGGCTACCGCCCGTGGGACAGATAGCATTTGGGATGGTAGTGACTGGGGGTCACAGCGGAGAGGGCTGGGGAAGAGAGGGAGACGAAAAAGCCCCCAAATTCTGATAGATAACCTTTCACCTGGGTCCCCACCCGCCCCTTCCTTTGCCCTGGGCCTGAAATGCACCCGACCACTGAGTCCCCCAGGTCTCAGGGAGTTAGGCACTGATTTGTGCTGAAGCCGGGCGCCCATCTCAGAGACATTTCCTCAGTTCTGATCTTTTTCAAATTGCTTTCCTTCCGGGTCCAGCCCGAGGGGACCCTGCGGCTCAGGGCCAACTTCCCGGACCACGCCGGTCTGGTGACACGCAGGCGCCGGAATCGAAGCCACGCTGGGTCTTCTCAGCCTCGTCCCCGGCCCAAGGAGGGCGGGCGCCGCGGAGCGCTTCCCATGTGCGGGGCTTCCCACAATGCACCGCGCCGGCAGTGGCGGCGACCGCGGCGGCGCTCTAGACGCGGCATGTCTGCGTTCTACTGCTCTGGGAGGAGGAAGAGAAGGAGGAAGAGGAGGAGGAGGAGGGGGAGGAAGAGGAGAAAGGCGCAGGGGTGGGAGCTGTTGCCGAAGCTGCCACAGCAAAAGTTCTCCCCCCTCCCCCCTTCCCCTCCTCTCAAGGCCCCTAGAAAGGTTGAAGCTGCCGCCGCCTGCAGTCGGTGACCGCGCGACTCGGCGCTCGCCCGCGGTAAAGCGCTCGGCCTGGCAGGCCCGGGCCCGGGGGAGGGCGAGGGAGGGGGAGGGGGCGGCGCGCGGGGGGAGCGCGCGGCGGTAACGGCCTGACCCGGGGGGAGCGAGCCGTGGCGAGGCTGGGGGTGGCCCCGGGACCGGCCAAGGCCGAGGGAAACGCAGGAGCAGGTTGGGGGACGGGAGGAAGCAGGGCGCGGATGGTGGGTTGGGGGGTTGAGAAAGGATAATGACGGGGGTGGTTGAAGCGAGAAGGCAGCCTCCGAGGCCTGAAGCGGGTGTCAGAGGCAGGGAAGGAGGTGGGCTGGTGGCACGGGGTGGCCCGAGGGTGCTGGATGTGGGTGTGAAAAGCCCAGGGAGACTCCAGGTCTCTTGTCTGCCGTGCCTGGTGCAGTGCTTTATGCACCGCAGGCCTCGGTCACTGTTGCTGCCTGAACGTGTTCTTTGGGAGAAGGGAAGGGCAGGGGTTGGAGAAAAGGGAATCCCTGCAGGAAGCGTAGTGGGAGCGTGCATTAGGAGAGGGGCCGAAGGGGAAGATGCCAGGTAGGTGGAGGAATGCAGGGGGCGGCTGTGGAGGAGTCTTGAGGATTCCGGGGGGTGTTCATTGTGTAGATACATTAGGTATTTCGTTGTGGAAAGAACTCGAGCGTTTCTAAGGAAAGGAAAGAAGGGATATGAGGAGTTTCCTTGAATAGAAAGGCTAGGTTTGAAGCAAGAGGGAGTGTTTAATACCAGAGAAAATGAAGAGAATGCATGATAGAATAGACAGATGTAGCAGAATTAGTAAATGTTGGTCCAAAGACTAAAGAGTTATCCAGATGGGCCAGGATGGCCTAGTTCCGAACCTGTTTGGGCTCTTCTGTAAGATGACATCTGGTAAGTGTGGGTACTGACAGTGGTTGGGGGTTACTGAGAATGACACCTTAGCGTGTAGTTTGGTCTGAGACGCTGTAAACTGCACTAGTGAATCTGAGAATCTGAAGCAGACCTTAAGAAGACGCCTGGCCTACGGGCATTCGCTAGGCCACAGGGTTTAGATTTTAGCAATTTTGAAATATTATCACTTACCAGTGCCTGGGTGAACTGAACACTACTGGCATATGCTGGAATGGAAATTACTTGACTTGGCGGTTTTCTTCACTGCCCAGGTTATCTGGTCCAAGAGAACTGTTGCCATGTTATTCAGCTTGGGTTGCAGTACACCGGATTATAGTTAATGGTGGGGAGAGTCCATGCGTGGTGGCCCTTCTTTGGAGGCCCCATTTGTAGCTCAGATTAGTCTGATTGACAGGATTGGTTCCATAACCCTGGTTATTGGTTCCTCTCTGCTGGTTGGAGATCTTTTCCACTCATGGTTCCTGAATGTATACTCTCACTAAGGCATGGTGGTATTGAAGAAAATGCATCAGCCTACAAAGTGTGTGGCTGCAGAAGGGAGGAGGAGGATATCTGTTTTGGTCTTAAGAAGTTGCAAGGAGGTCAGAACTGGCTGTTTTGAAGTCTAGGGGAACCTGAAGAGACTGGGTGATTCTAGAGCCAGGTTGGAGGGAATATTAGCATTTCTCTATCAAGAAATGTACCCAGGCTATTGGGTTTGCTGAGCTCACACCAAACTGGATTTATTTCCAAGAGGGAACCCTGGACTAAAACCATACCCTTAAGATTTATCTGAAAATTATTCACGTTTTATATTATTAAAGATTATATACACATTACATTGTAATATTAATTAAACTGAGGAGAGGGTAGTATGAAAAACCCTTGTATGGATATAGAGGGTGGAGGGATTAAAGGGGAAGATAGAAATTTAGGGGAGCAATGGGAAAATTCAGTCATCGTTCTTTTAGAAAATAACTCTAAAGGAGGATACAGTTTAACATTTGAGTAGAGAGAGGCTTTTATTAAAATTTTTTTATAGAAATAATTCAAGATTATTTTTAAAAGATTTGAAAAACTTTCTATGTCAGTACGTTTATAGAGTTATTCGTTCTTTTTAAGGGTTTCAATATATTACATAGTAGGTTGTACCCATTTTTATTGTCATCATAGTATGAGAAGATCTGTTTCCTTTCCCCTCACTGGCACTATATATTATCAGTTCTTTTAGTTTTTGTAAGCTTAATGGATTTAAATAAAGTATATAATTGTTTTCTCTCCATTAAATTATATAAAATAATACATGTACGTAATTTTAAAAAATTGTCCTGAGGGAGCTTATAATGAAAAGTAGTAACCCCTGTGCCACCTGTCCATTACAGCCCCACTTTACAGAGACTGCTTCTAAGCATTTTTTGTAGTTCTTACCATGCTTTTCTCTAGGTCTCCAGGTAATATGTATGTATTCTTATTTCTTGACTGATCAAAGTGACATTAAAAAGGAGTCAAGAGACTTCTTACTATGAGTGGAAAGGATTTGTCATTGCCATTTTCCTCCTCCTTTTCAAACTTTGATAGTTATTATTTTAGCTTTTGAATTTGATGTCTTATGTATTTAATATTCTTAAAAAAAATTTAAAATTAGGCTGGAAAAACTGGGTGAGATGAGTAAGGGAAGTTAGATTGGTGGACCGTTAGGAAAGACTAGGTTGTAGGAAGTAGCATCTTTGCAGCCTAAGTGTTGCTGCTTAGAGATGAGGGAGAGTTGCTTGGCAGTGATAGTTGTTCATCTTGAAAGTAGTTACCAGGTCAATAGTGCAGAATTCTTTGACAGGCTTCTGGAGAGTTTTAGTGTGGGGAATCTGGGAATGGATTAAGACAATCTTTGATTATTCTTTCCAGGGTGGTGGTCTTATGTTTTTTAGGAAAGAATGGATCAGTGTGATTATGTGTTTCTTCTTTGTGGGCTAGGGGATGGGGAATTGGTGAGAGGGAGAGGAGGATGAGGGACAGGTTATGGTGGAGATGTTGATAATTTTGTGGGATACTGAAGAAAAGGTAATTCTCAAGACATTTGGATATAGTTGGCTCTGAAGGAGATTTAAAGTACATTGGTGAGACAGATTTATGACAGTCATTAAGGAAATTAGCATATTTAAGTTACTAATATGTTGGGAATATGGTGGGAAAGAGCATGCTGCTCATATATTGTAGATTCTTGAAATGTTGGGTTTTGAAATTTGGTATGAGGTTCAACATTCTCGAGTCAAGGTGGCAGATATTGGGAGTATAGAAAGGTCTTGCTCCCTTTTTTAAGAGTCTTGTTTTAAGTAACCCTAGCTCTTGATACTCCTCCTTACATGTTGAATAAAAACAACATTCACATGTTGATTCTATAGTGGTAAATCTTATATTTGTTTATGGTAATTTTTTTCTGTTTGTTTTGCAAATAGTAGCTAGATTGTAACCTGCTCTAGAGCTGACACTTTGTTTAATTTCTGGGAAAATTCAAAACAGTTTGATTCTTAAGTGCTTAATAAGTACTTGTTGAATGACTGATAGAAAGTAGAATTCACCTTACTGTTAGTAGTGGGACTGTGAAATTGCTGAGCGCTATGTGAGTATTACAGACAAAATTGTGTATGTGTGTGTGTGTGAGATAGAGTGTGTATTGGAGGTAGTGAAGAACAAAGGGCTATCTGACTGGGGTCGGCCTTTAGATTTAAGGGAAGACAACAGAATGGGTGAGACTGAAACTGTAATAGTCCTGCAGAAACATCTAATGGGTGGGACCAAAGGTTCTCTTCTAATTTGAGGCTAGTTTAATCTGAGTAAGGTTAAAGCGTCTGCCTGGAATGCAGGAGACCTGGGTTTGATCCCTGGCTTGGGAAGATCCCCTGGAGAAGGAAATGGCAACCCACTCCAGTACTCTTGCCTGGAGAATCCCATGGAGGGAGGAGCCTGGAAGGCTGTAGTCCATGGAGTCACAAAGAGTCAGACATGCTGAGCGACTTCACTTAATCTGAGTAAATCTGGTTTGAAACTGGAGGCTGGTTTAATTTTGATTTTCTTACCTCAGGCCTAAATGACTGCTTAGAGATCTTTAGCTGTTTTAAGAATCTGTCTATTCATTTTGGGGATTTAATAAAAAAGTGTTAGATGAAGTTTCTACCCTCAAGGAATTTATGGTATTTTTATTCTTTTAGAGGGAGAAATACAGTTGTGAAGTAACCCCATAACAGTGTAAGATTTCAGAAAATTAACTTTTTCTTTTTTCCCCACAATTCCCTATTCTTTTCTAAAATTCTTTTTCTAAAATCCACTATTCTTTTTCCTCCCAGAATCTCCATCTCTCTTACAATTCCACATGTATCCCCAAATTCCATATCTTTCTTGTCACTCTCACAATTACTCCTTCTTTCACAGATTACCCTTTCTTTCTCCAAATTTCCTGTTCTGTTCCACAATGCTTATGCTTGTATGCTTAATTGTATAGCTGTGTCAGATTCTTTGAGACCCCATGGACTGTAGCCTGCCAGGCTTTTCTGTCCATGGGATTTCCCAGCAGGAATACTGGAGTGGGTTGCCATTTCCTACTCCAGGGGATCTTCCAGACCCAGGGATCAAACCTGCATCTCCAGTGGCTCCTGCATTGGCAGACAAATTCTTTATCACTGAGCCACATGGGAAGCCAACGTTGCTGTCCCTCACACAATTGTTTTTCTCCTACATTCCTCCCATCTCTGTCCAGCAATCCTCCATTCTCTCCCCACAACCCTCCAGTCTTTCAGAAAACTGATTTTTTAAAAATAAGTATCAAAAGTATACCTACAAATGAGAATTTTTGTAATTTGGTAGTCACTTTCAGTGGTAGTGTTCAAAAGGTTTTTGGAACACCTTTTCTGATTTAATGTCTAGCACATTCTATTCAGTTTACTTATTTATTGAGTACTTGTAGTGTGCTGTTGCGGAGAAGGCAATGGTACCCAACTCCAGCAGTCTTGCCTGGAGAATCCCATGGATGGGGAGCCTGGTGGGCTGCAGTCCATGGGGTCACTAAGAGTCAGACACAACTGAGTGACTTCACTTTCACTTTTCACTTTCATGCATTGGAGAAGGAAATGGCAACCCACTCCAGTGTTCTTGCCTGGAGAATCCCAGGGATGGTGGAGCCTGGTGGGCTGCCGTCTATGGGGTTGCACAGAGTCGGACACGACTGAAGCGACTTAGCAGCAGCAGCAGCAGTGTGCTGTTGAGGGGAGGGAGTCTATAAAGATGAGTAAAATATGGTCCCTATCCTGTAAGAGTTCATAATTGCTCTAGGATAGCACAGTTACAAATAATACTGGCCTAATGTTATTCTGAATGGTCTTATTGGGACAAATCTTTTTAGTTTGAAAGATTTGATTTTTAGAAATACCGAGGATCTGTTAGTATCAAATAGAGTGAATAAAAAATAATTTTGGTTTAGATTTAGTTAGCACAGAAATGGGGATGATTGTCTTGGTTGACTTATTAATTAACTTTGGAATATACTCCCAAAGAGGAATTTGGAAATATTTTGAACAGTGGCAGTAGGTACTAGATGAGTGTTGGTTAGGTGCATCAGATGGTTGGATAGATGGAGTGAATAAATAAGTAAGTGGTAGCCTCCCAAGGTAACTATTTTAAAGAAGACCACACAGACTTTAATATGTAAATAAATTCTGGCTCTGTTTGTTAACAGTTCGTTACAAGATGGTTTATGATTAAGTTCCCAAGTGAGTTTTATGGACAATAATTGCTTTAGGAGTTCAGAGAATGGAGAAATGAATATTGGCTTAGGTTTGGGGAGAGGATTTACATGTCCCAAACTTTAGCTGGATATTTGAAAAGATTCCTTAGAGATCTCAGGAGAGGAACTAAACTGCTCCAAATTTCTCTTGCAGCCCTAGAATGAACCTAGAGTCTGAATCTATTTTTGTCTGAATGCTTTCTGCCTATTTCATTAGCTACTCTTAATGGTTTGTTCCTTTTCAGATTCACCTTTGCTGAGTAGATTTTGAGCCCCTTTGGAACAGCTTGTGGGGGGATGGTGTCAGTTTTCAGCTATATCTAGTAAAACTTTTAGTTTTCCTTTTTTTTGAGCCTGTATACCCCACAAATGACTTGGTCGCTGTGAGTGAAGAGAATGAGTCAACTTGGCTCTGTTATCCTGGCATTTTCCTGAATGCTTTTCTCAGAGCTGCTTTCTGAATTACAGAATAGAATAGACAAGAAAATTGAGGGCATATATCCAGTAGACACATGTTTGTTGAATAAATGAATGAATGAAAGTGTCTGAGATAATTTATCTAACTGTCTATACATTTTGTTTGTTTCAATTTATTCATAACCTGCGTTTTTCTACAAGGATTTAATGAGGCTGACGGAAATATGTTCACCATAAATGAATTGAAATAATTGAAGTCTAGTTGACGAGAAAAGAATGTTAAGATTTATCATTATGGATGTTAGAGAACTAGGAATAAACTGGAATATAAGCAGACGGAGAAGAAATGGTGTTATTTGATGGAAAATATGATTCTGAAGGAAAAAAGTTATTGATATGTGACAGGTTATGGTTAAAGGGAAGCAAGAGAAGATTGAAAGTAGAGGATTATTTGAAATGGCTGATTTTGAGAGGAAGATGATAAGACTTTGAAGGATGAGAGTTTCAAAAGTTTGAAATGTAGTGGAAATTATGATGTTGATTTATAACAAGTTTCAGAAAGTAAAGGGGTGAGTTTTCTTTAGTCAACAGATAATGCACATTTGTTATGTGCAAAAGCATTGTTAGATGCAATCAGGGATAAATCCTTTGGGATTTAATTCTAATAGAGGGGCTAGACTTGAGCACAGATGACTACACAGTATGATCACAAATGTATTAGGAGAAAAGTACCAAATGTTACTAAAGTTAGAAGACGGAAAAAACATTTGATTAAGGGAAAGCCTGGGACTGCATTTAGTAGCATGGAAGTGACATTTTAGCTAGTTTTTGAAGGGATAGACAGGATTCTGACCGGCAGAAATTACTAGAAAGAACATGCAACCTGAGGAATTAACAGAAGCAAAAACATGGCGGTGAGAAGTCAAGGAGATGTGGAGAAGAGTGCGTTGGTTTTCTTTCTTTCTTTTTTTTTACTGTGTTCCACAGTAAGACTTCCCTGATGGCTCAGGTGGTAAAGCGTCTGCCTACAATGCAGGAGACCCGAGTTTGATCCCTGAGTTGGGAAGATCCTCTGGAGAAGGAAATGGCAACCCACTCTAGTACTCTTGCCTGGAAAATCCCATGGATGGAAGAGCATAGTAGTAGGCTGTAGTTCATGGGGTCACAAACAGTCGGATACGACTGAGCAACTTCACATCACAGTAGGGAAAATGTTTCACATCTTCACCTGATAAATGCATGTATGAGTGTGTATGTTTAGAACACAAAGTTTCGCTAACAGTGACTGTCCTTACCACGGTGGATGCACTGTATGTTTTCTGTTGTTCTCTTTGACGAAAAAGAAAAAAAAGATGGCTGTCACTTACTAAACTGATTTCATGATGAATTAATTGATGATAACCTATAATTTGTAATGAAGAGTTCATGAGTATGTTATAAGGTAGGAAGGCTCAGTTGGGGTTGAGTTGAAAATGGATGGCTTTGAAAGCTAAGCTAAGTAGTTTGTATTTGATATGACATAGTGTTGTGCTTGGTAAGCAAACAAGCTAGGTTTTAGTCTTGGCCTTTCTGTTTACCTCCACGATGGTTGTGGGGAGAATTACTTCCTTTCTGAGACCCAGTTTTCTCATCAGGAAATTGATAATCATTACAGCTTCTGGCAAGAGTTATTGTGAGTGTTTGAGGATTACAGTATGTTAATCTAGGATTTAAAGCATGCTAACATATATCATTAACGTACAGCTATTGAACTTTTTGAGTAGAGAATTGAATCAAGGACTATGTATTAGATACCTTAGTCTGATGATAGCTATACCATACAAGATAGATTGGGGATAGTGTGGTGGCAGAGTATGACTGGAGGTGAGGAAAGCCCAGTTTGGAGCCTACAGGAGAAACTAGAAGGGCTTGAATTAGTTTGATAACAGGAGGATTATAAATGAGGGTGTGAGATTTGATTGGATGGAGAGAAGAGGGGAAGATGACTAGGAAATTAAAGTTGGGGAAAGATGTAAAAGGCAGCAACTGCAATTGGATTACATCTTTGGATAGTTTGGTGGGGTACATTAGAATAGATACAGTTTCTTGCATGAGTAGGTTCTCAGTTGTTTGTTGAATGATTAAACAGGTAAGTTGAGGAATGAACTGTGAGTGAAGACAGTGATAGATGGGTTTGAGAAGGAGGGGTTAGACTGGAGGGTGCTTTTGATGATCTGCCAGGATTTATTCAGTCAGGAAATATTTTTATGTACTTACTGTGTGCAAGGTTCTATGGTAGGCTGTGTGAGGGATACACATTTATATATGATGTAAACATATTCATATTCTTCAAGAGTTTGTCCTGGAACAGAAATGTGTACACATCTGTCTGTGACAGAAGTACTATGGCAGATTCAACTTTGTGAATAATTGGTATATAGCTTAGAGCTTGAAGGATAAATAAGATTGTAGTAGGCATGATGGTGAGGGTTGGCCCTCCAGAAAGAAGTGATATGACTGATAGAAAAATTCTGGTTATATTAAGTAATTGGTGGTCTACATGAACTGGTTTTAGGGTTCATGTTGATGAATGGAGGAAAATAAAGTTAAATAGATACCTATACCAGGCTGAAGTGGTTCTTAAAAATTTTTAGAGAAATGACTTAGATAGAATGCTCAAATCTTGAGTACAGTTTAATTTTTTCTCTTAGGTTTACATTTATGTAATCATCTCCCAGTTCAATATAAACATTCTCAGCATCCCAGAAGGTTTCCTCATGTGTCTCCTCTAAGTTTATGCCACCTTCAAGCAAAAGTAATTACTATACTAACCTCTGTCACACAGAGTAGTTTTGTATGTTTTCATATTAGGGGAACCATACTTCTGTATCTGGTTTCCTGTGCTCACCATATGACTGTGAGATTCATTCTTTTTCATTGCTCGTGGGATTCATTATGTGAATATACCAGAGTGTTTATCCATTCCATGATTATTGGAAAATTGAGTAGTTTCTATTTTTTGGAAATATAGAGAGTTTTTTTTTTTGTTGTTAGTCAACTTTATTTTATTTTTTTTTAATTAATTTTTATTTTTTTAGTTTGTTTTGCTTTACAATACTGCATTTGCTTAGCTACACATCGACATGGATCAGCCACGAGTGTACATGAACTCCCAATCCCGACCTCCACCTCCCCCCTCCCACCCCACACCCTCTCTCTGGACTATCCCCGTGCATCAGTCCCAAGCATCCTGCATCCTGCATCAAACCTGGACTGGCGATTCGTTTCACTTATGATATCACACATGTTACACTGCCACTCTGCCAACCCATCCCACCCTCTCCCTCTCCCACAGAGTCCAAAAGGCCGTTCTATACATCTGTGTCTCTTTTGCTGTCTTGCGTACAGGTTTATCATTACCATCATTCTAAATTCCATATATATGTGTAAGTATACTGTATTGGTGTTTTTCTTTCTGGCTTACTTCACTCTGTATAATCGGCTCCAGCGTCATCCACCTCATTAGAACTGATTCAAATGTATTCTTTTTAATAGCTGAGTAATACTCCATTGTGTATATGTACCACAGCTTTCTTATCCATTCATCTGCTGATGGACATCTAGGTTGCTTCCATGTCCTGGCTATTATAAACAGTGCCGCAATGAACATTGGGGTACATGTGTCTCTTTCAATTCTGGTTTCCTTGGAGTGTATGCCCAGCAGTGGGATCGCTGGATCATAAGGCATTTCTATTTGCAATTTTTTAAGGAATCTCCACACTGTTCTCCATAGTGGCTGTACTAATTTGCATTCCCACCAACAGTGTAAGAGGGTTCCCTTTTCTCCACACCCTCTCCAGCATTTATTGCTTGTTGACTTTTGGATTGGAGCCATTCTGACTGGTGTGAAATGGTACCTCATTGTGGTTTTGATTTGCATTTCTCTGATAATGAGTGATGTTGAGATCTTTTCATGTGTTTGTTAGCCATTCGTATGTCTTCTTTGGAGAATTGTCTATTTAGTTCTTTGGCCCATTTTTTGATTGGGTCATTTATTTTTCTGGAGTTGAGCTGCATAAGCTGCTTGTAGGAAATATAGAGAGTTTTAACTTGACTCAGCATGTAATGGAGAACCATTGACTTTTGAGTGGGTTTAAGAGTGTTTATCTGGTGGCCTGTTTTGTTCATTTCTCTGTTTTTGTTTTTGCAATGAAGCGAACCTAGTAACTAGAAGACAAAGAAGGCTATGACAGAAGTGTGAAGTCCTGAGAATCAAAGTTGGGATGGTGGTAATGGGAATAAAAGGAAAGCGTGTCATGTAAGAAATAAATGAAAGAAAGAATTGAAGGATTTGATGGCAAAAGGGCTTTTGGGAAACAGTGGAGAGAAAGAAAAGGGGAACTCCAGGGTTTTTAATTTGGGTGACTGTAAGAATGGTGGTGTCATTAAAAGAAATTATTATATCCCTTAGCAGAACCCTGTTGATGGGGAAGAATGGCTACTTTGGTTTTAAGGCACATTGACCAGTGTGTGAGGCACCAGTGAAAGGATCCAAGGGGTATTGTCTAGCCAGAGTTAAAAATACTGCTCCAGCTGAGGAACGAATTCCAATGGAGATTTGGGAATATATACATACAGTTGATAATTGAAGCTATTAACTCTGGGTTTGATAGGGTGCTGATGGCTATAAAATTATCTGGACTAATGATTGAAATGTAATTTGAACATGTACACCCATGGCAGATTCATGTCAATGTATGGCAAAACCAATACAGTATTGTAAAGCAAAATAAAGTAAAAATAAAAATAAAAATAAACACAACAACAACAAAAAAAGAATTTAGTTTAAAAGCAATAACTATGTATTCTAATTCTTCAGGAATAGGTTAGATTGTAGCAGAAGGTAATGATTTAAAGATCATTTTGGGGAGCTAGGGGAAGGTATCCATAAGAGGAGAGAAAATGTAGCAATAGCAGTAAGGGATGAACCCCGAGAGGCAGAGAACTGGAGAGAGCTCCTGGACATAGCTTGGGAAAAGACCCATTCTTTGGGCTAAAAAGAGGCCTAGTAGTCACTGGAGACTGAAAAAGCACCGAGAGAGACCAGAGCAGAGAGAGAGACTGTGTTGTGTGTGCATGCCTGTATGTTCAGTCGCTTTAGTTGTGTCCGACTCTTTATTTACCCTATGGACTGTTGTCTGCCAGACTCCTCTGTCCATGGGATTCTTCAGGCAAGAATGCTGGAGTGGGTAGCCATTCCCTTCTCCAGGGGATTTTCCAGACCCAGGGATCAAACCCACGCCTCTTTATGTCTCCTGCATTGGCAAGCTGATTCTTTACCACTAGGAAGCCCCAGAATCCTGGGATACAGTGATTTAAATAAAAGGAGTAGTTCAGGTGTCATTGCCAAAAAAAGAAATAAGAACTTGGGTGGTGAGCCATAGGATTTGGTACATGGAATTTTTTTGGTCTTCAAGAGAGTAGTTTGGAGACCAGGGTCCATAGGGTTAAAGGACTGAGTGAGCTGGAGAGTATGGAAGCATCAGCTATAGGAATAGTCTTAAGTTTATTTTAAGGAGGAAGAACAACTCTTCTTCCGAAACTGAAGGCAAGAAGTAACAGATGGATGAAAAGATACAGCAATAAAGAGGAAGCTATAAAGAGGATTTGATTACAGGTGGAGAAATTGTGATGAGAGAATTTTATGGAAGAGATTATTTGATGAGATTAAGGATTTAAATATGAAAATGATTTGGATTAGTCAATGAGATGGAGAGTTGTATTTAGAATAAGTCAGTTGTAGAAGATTTCTTAGCTTTCTGGTGATGCTTAACACCCAGTGTGTGGGTGTGGGAAAAACAGATGGTGAAGATTGTCTTTCCTTGGGGAAATGCATGGTGAATGTAATGGGAAGTCATGATATTCTGGAGAGGGCAATATTAAAATGGCTGATGGACAGATTTAAATTGTGTAGGGAGGTAAGTGAAGCCAGAAGGAGGTGAAGAGCAGTGTAGACCTAGAAATAAAGTAGTAGTGGTTAAAAAAAAAAAGGTCTCTAATGTTATAGTCCTAGTGGCACTGCACTTGTGGTTCATGGCCTGTTTTCAGCATGTATGTGTAAGTGGCTGAAGTGCAGATGCAGGCCTCAGGAGTTGAAGAAGGTCTGGGTAGCGTGCAGAGAGGTCTTCAGCACCTTGGTCACTGAGAACAGTGGCTGAATGTGGGACGAAGTAGGACTGAAGTCTTTGTGGGGAGCAAGGTGGGAGGGATTCTGGAGCTTGGTAGATGGTGCAGATAGAATGGTTTAAGTGAGTAATGTGAACTGCAAAGAGATTTTTTAATGATAAAACAATGGGAGTGGCCTTGGGGAACAAAAAGCAGTTGGTGCTTTTATCAAGCTGAAGGAGTGGAAGAATGGATAGCTAAGTTCTGTGAAGCAGGTTGTCCAAGAAAAGCCAAACTTGAGATAAGATGAGGGGCTATCCAGATAAGAGATTGTAGTGATCTGAATTGTTGTAGCTTGAGGATGGAGATAAAAAGATGGATTTGTTTCATTCACTAGTTCTTTAAGTTTTTTATAAATAATACTTGCAAAATCATAACCATTCATGTGTAGTATACTGAGATAAATTCGACTGAGAGATATTTGTGGATTAGAAAGGAGACAGAGAAAAAAAAGCTGAGGTAGAGGTTACTAATAGGAAAGTCAAAAGACATGGAGTAATTTGTTGACAGTAGAACATGGACAAGCTGATAGAAGCTAGTAAATGGATAGAAATGAATGCAGAGATTGGAGTTGATCCTATATCAGTCTAGAGGAGAGGAATGGGGAGGGACATGGGAGGGAGGTTCAAAAGGGAGGGAATATATGTATACATACCTCTGGCTGATTCATGTTGAGGTTTGATGGAAAACAACAAAATCCTGTAAAGTAATTATCCTTAAAAAAAAAATTAAAAAAAGAGATTAGAGTTGACCTGAATAGGAATAAGTAAGAGGACAGTGAGTAGCTTGTAATAGAGAAAATATGGGAAAACAAAATGCTACCTAAGAAACAAAGCCAGAACCCTCCTCCTCTTCTGTGCATGTAAGGACAGTCCTCGCTATCCATGATATTATAAGGTGACAGATACTATGTCATGTATAATTGTTTTTTAAAAAATAATGAATGATAGAGACATTGAGATTTTTTATCTCTACTTGAGTGCCTCAAAAACCACAATTCTGCAAAAATTATATGGTGATAATTTGTATACGTAAAGAGGTTCAGGTATAAAATGGAAAACATGGGGTGGATGGTTAAAGGAAGTGTCTTAAGGGATCTAAAGTGGCTTCTGTAGTTTCTTTTTGTCTGTGACTTTTATCTGATATATTTCTTCGTGTGTTTAGGAAGTTGGTCTGCTCTGTCTTCTCATTTCATTTATTATCTGAAAAAATACTTAACTTTTTCTTTAGAGTAGAGCCGATTAACAAAGTTGTGCTAGTTGCAGGTGTGCAGCAGCGCACCTCAGCCAGACAAGAGAGAGCATATAAAGACATGGCTCTGAATATGGTCTACTTTATTTCTGATTATTTATCGTTTGCTGAACATTTCTAGAGGAGCGGTGTTGCCAATTTCAAAACCAAGATATAGCTAAAACTGAACCATTGCTTCCTTTTTTGTTTTGTTGTAAGTCTTCAGCATTATCACCTCAGGGCATGAAACCTTCATCATCTTCCGTGCTGCATCCCATGGGGTTGCAAAGAGTTGGACACAACTGAGTGACTGAACAAGACCTAGACCAGGCCTTCAGTGTTTTGGCTTGCATCTTTGCTCTTAAACTTTTGCTTGTCCTTTTATACAGTAGAATTGATTTTTGTCAGGCTTTGTCTTCTGTTAACATTTCCCTTGTACTATCGAAGACTTGACTCTCAAGTGCTTACCTAACTGTGCTTTTAGAGATTCTCCATTAGTACCTTGCTCTGTCCCAGTAATTGGCATTTTACACCATTAAGGGAAAAATGCTGTATGCTTCAAATCCTTACTATTTGCATTATATTCTTCACATGGTTATGAACTCTTTCCACTTTGAGTCTCTGAGCAAAGAATACTTCCTGACTCTCCCTGTTCAGATCAGGGTTTTTGATGTTCCTTTTGTTTCATGGAGAGAGAGTGTGTTTATTTGTTTAACTTTTTGTTTTATATTGGAGTATAGCCGATTAACAAAGTTGTGATGATTTCAGGTGCACAGTAACGCGACTCAGCCAGACAAGAGAGAGCTTATTTAGTGGCAGTGAGAAAAATATGACAAAGCACGAAATATAGTATTGGTTTTCCATCCTAGGGCAGCTTTGCTTCAGAATTAGTTTCAGAATCTAGCTCTGGGTCATTCAGCCTTTTTCTCTTATTTCTACATTTAGTAAGTCACCAAATTTAATAATGAAATGAAGAACCTATGGAGACCACCCAGAGCTTTGAAGGCCTAAGATGGCCCAAGGATGTCACTTGTTCAATTCACAACTTTACTGTAATTTGCCAATAGTCTAGAATTGTTTCTAGGACCTGCCTTATACATCACTGGGCCTTGGCGAGTGGGGGTATGCTCTTAGTCTTTGAGTGGATTGTGTGGGTTAGACCAATAATGGATATCTTAAGATATGAGGAATGATTATAGTAGAAATGGTGAAGTGAAGTGAAGTGAAAGTCGCTCAGTCGTGTCCGACTCTTTGCGACCCCGTGGACTGTAACCTACTAGGCTTCTCCGTCCATGGGATTCTCCAGGCAAGAATACTGGAGTGGATTGCCTTGTTTTAAAGTGATAAATTAATTTAACATGGTAAATGACTTCACAAGATAGGGGGTTGGATGCCTGAAAATCTTGGTTCATGTGAAGGAGTTTTCATTGTAAATTTGAGAGGATCCAATATATAAGGGATTAGAATGAAATACACAGTTGCTGTTTCGCAGGGTGCCCTGTATATTTGTCAACACATACATACACACCTGCATATGTAGATACATATAATGATAGAGATAATGTGTTAATTTGATTAGGTTCTATAATTAGAGTTTTTGGGAAAATAAATATGGTAGTCTGTTATGAGTGATTCAAATGAATTGGTAGAGAATAGTTTGGAGAAGGCAATGGCACCCCTCTCCAGTACTCTTGCCTGGAAAATCCCATGGACTGAGGAGCCTGGTAGGCTGCAGTCCATGGGGTCGCAGAGTGGACACAACTGAGCGACTTCACTTTCACTTTTCCCTTTCATGCATTGGAGAAGGAAATGGCAACCCACTCCAGTGTTCTTGCCTGGAGAATCCCAGGGACGGGGGAGCCTGGTGGGCTTCCGTCTATGGGGTCGCACAGTCGGACACGACTGAAGGACTTAGCAGTAGTAGCAGCAGCAGCAGCAGGGATACGTTTAGGAAGTAGATTTTTCAGTGACTTTGGTAGCCTGTCTGGCACAGTTTCACAAAATTTGAGGGCCATTTGGGGCAAATTTGTTAAGTTGGGGGATGTTAGCTTTGAGGGATCGTAGGATCAAACAAAAAATGCAGTGCCTGAGAAAGTTATTTATGAATTGATTTGGTAGATGCTGATAAAAATGAAAGAAGGTATTTGTGGAGAAGTTTGTGTAGGTAAGGATATGTAATGGAAGGGATTTAGGAGGAAACTTGTTATTATTAGAAAAGTAAATTTCAAAAGGGTAAAATTGAAAAGACGGTTTAGGGAAGATAATTCTTTTGAGAAAATGCAGCTCATAGGTTGAAAACAGGAAGGCAAGGGAAAAGTAAAAGGAGTAAATTAAGGTGTGGAAGAGTTAAGAGGAAGGATTAAAGAAGAGGTTACTGGAAAAGATTTATTTTAAGGAGTGTTTTGTTAAATACTACTTTTGATAGTTCGGTGGGGAGGGGGACTTTTACCAAGGATAATTCAGTGTAATAGTTTTATTTCTTAAGAAACCCGGGAAGCAGGGAGCCCTCCTAGCCCTCCTGTTGGGAGCCCAGGCCCGCCCGCGCGGGATTTCACCGGAGCTCGGCTCAGCGGCAGGCGGAGCTGCGCGCATGGTGGGCCCAGAGCCGCCGCAGCTGCCTGCGAGCGCGGCCGAGCGGAGTGAGGCGGGCCGGGCTGGTGGGACTCGGGCCTCCGGGATCCGCACCCTCGGGCCCTCGGGGGGCGCTCCAGCGAGCGAGCAGGCCCGGGGCTGCGCGGCGGGGGCCGGGAGGAGGGGCTTCCCTCAGCGCCCGAGCAAACCTCCGCACGCGGCTCGCACGGCTTCCTTTTGTTGTGTGTACGGGAGTGAGAGAGTGCGCGCGCGTGCGTGAGTGCACCCGTGGGCAGAGAGGCGGCGGAGGGGGGCCGAGAAGCCGGGGCTTTTCCTGCTGGGGTGGCTGGCGCGCCCGGGCCTCGGCGGGCGGTGGGGCCTTGCAGACACCCGTCTTCCGGGTCGGGGCCCGCAGCGCAGTCCAGGCCCCTTCCCCCAGCGAGATGGCAAACTTTGTGAGTGACTTCTCGGCGGCTAACAAGTGTCTGCCTGACAGCGGGGGCCGACGAACGTTAATTGACACCCTCCTTTCGGTCCTAACCCTGGTTTTCTTTCTTTCTTTCTTTCTTTTTTTTTTTTAAACAAATCTTATATTGGACTGTACTATGTTTACAGTTTTACGGTGTGCGAAAAGGTCAGACGGGTAACTTGGGTCTCCTAGACACTTTTTTTTACTTGGTATCAAGAGCAAAAAAATGTACGCTTGTATCTGTCCTTAGATTGGTTGCGCTACTAAAACATGCATGTTTAGTAGTGGTAAGAGCAGTCCTAAAGGCCTTTCCAGAATTAGGCTGTAGGGCACACTTTGTCTCTCCAGACTTCGTAAAGCACTTTTTACAGTGCCAAGAAAGAACTGCTTTTGTCGGAGACTAGATAAAGTTAGGAAATGAAAAAGTTAAAGCCCTTACCAAGAGCTTGCGTTAAAAACAGCTTTTTTGTTTTGTTTTGTTTTACATAAATTGTGATTAGTGTAGTTTGCATATAGAGTTTTACACAGTTGGGCATGGTGTGATTTTAAAAAGAGCGTTTCTTACTAATTTTACAAAGGGCAATGATAAAGGCACTACACAGTTTTGAAATTTCAAGTATGTTAATGTTGCTATAAATAAAATCCTGTTCAGATTTTTAGATTTAAGAAATCTAAAAATACGTTTGCAGTTGTCCTTTGGGTGCAGGAAGAAGTCCTAGGTTTCTCAGTGCTTGTTTCTGGGCAGATTTTCAGTATTGTTAGCGTGATATGGGTGTAGAACCTTAACCTGAGTGAATAATTTGTTTAAGATTACCAGTCTGTTTGCAGCTGGGAATAGACTCTGGGTCTCTTATTCCCAGTCTGGTGACCTATCCAAGAATAGACTAAGGAAACTGGGTATTTGTCTGTTTGGTGGAAAATACGGCCGAGTTGATTTTATACTAAGTATTAAAGAGCCAGAAAGGGAATGTGTGAACGTTTAATCTCTAGCACTTAGATGTATGTAGTTTCTCCATTCTTAAAGACATAAAGGATTTGAGGATATTCATGTTGCTTTTCATGGCATTTATAGCATTTTTACATTTGATTAAAACAGATGTTTATTATATTTAACTGTGGGGGATGAGCTTTTCAAGTGGGTGTTCTCAGGTTGAAGAATAGTTGGTAACCTGAGGATGTTTAGCCTCATAAATGCTAGGGAGAAGAGGAATTATGTTAATTTCATTAATTTCTAAGTGAAAAATCTTCAGCAGTCTTTATTGAAGATGCTTACAAAGGTCCTGATGGAATACCTGTGAATTTTCTTCTCAGCTTTCTCTGTTGCTGTTTTCATTATAATTACTAGCTATGATTTGTTTTGTTCATTACTAGTCTTTCCTTTTACTTTTCCTCCTGTGTCACAGAAACATTCTCTCTTCTTCCTGCTTCTCATCTCCAAAGAACCCTGGAAATTTTTAATCTTAACACAGTTCTCCATGAGAGATGGTTTTGGCAATGTCTGAAGACATTTTTGGTTGTCATGCTGGGGGATTCTGTTGGTATCTATTGGGAAGATACTAAACATCCTACAATGCACATGATAACCCCCATGACAAAGAATGAACCATTGCAGTGTCAGTAGTGTTGATGTTGAGGTTTAATTAGATTAATTATTGTGGATGATATTCTACTTATAATTTCTCATGTAATTGATATCTCTATATCACATCTGTTATAAATCTTTTCTTAGAGTTGTCATTAGAATGATCATGGGTCAGAGATTATGAAGTATATTTTAGAGCACGAGTTAATAGGATTTTGGAGCTGAAAGATTAACAAGTATAACTGAGTATGTGGATAAGGAAATAGTTTCAGAGAGATTGTGTTCTACGGATATGGAGAGCTCAGGTCTTGTTATTTCTATTATAATTTAATTTTAATTTACTTAATTAAAATTATTTTTAATTATTACTGAAGGAAATGGAATTTTGTAACTTTTGGTTGATAAATTTAAATAATTAAAATTTTAAAAATTGCATCATGAGAATCTCAGTATTCACGAAATCATTGTTACTTTTTCATATTCCCATGTTGTTGAATTCTAAAGCATGGTTTTGTTAACCATTGTAAACTTTTCAGCATCTTCTTTTAAGAAAAATTTTGAAAAATTAAAAAAGGCCACATACAATTTAAAAACAATTTGGAGTTAATTAGGATATCGTTGGCAGTATTGCAGATGCATACCCAACTAGAACTGTTAAAATGTCTCAGGGTGTCTTGAATTTAGACATCTGTTTTATGAGGATTACTGTAATGGTCAGTTATTGTACTGATTGTAAATCTATTTTAGCAAAATTCTTTCAGTTAACTTTAGAAAAAGATCCTGGAACTTTCAGGTGAAATGCAATTGAATGAAACATAAATTGGATATTTAGATTTAAATTGGGTGTTTCAAATTAAGTGTGGTATTGTTGGAGGAAGAAATATGGAGTTCTTTTTAAGTTAAATGTTTTCTGTGGTGCTGCTTTTTAAAAATGAGGAAAGCAAGTAGGACAGAAGACCAATATGAGCAAAGATTTTTAAAAATTGTTCTATTTAAGAAATACAAGAAATTTATTTTACAGAAAAATTTTAAATGCTTTTTAGCAAAAAGAATAAAATCACTAACTGGAATATACTACTGTTAATGTTTGATATATGACATCTTCTATTTTTGTTAACTGTTTATTATGAAAAATTTAAAAAGATAAAAAATGCAGTATTCTTGTGAACTGCTATATACCAGACTAGCCTCAACAGTTAGCAATTAATGGACAGTCTTATTTGATCTGTGCTTCTGCACTCTGTCTCTCAACTCACATAATTTTTAAAAACACTTTCATTTGAAATAATTATAAACTCATAGGAAGTTGCAAATAATGGAGTCCTGTGTATCCTTTACCTAGCTTGCCCCCAGTGGTGAGACATCGAAGTTAGGATTTTGACATTGGTATTAATACATTACTGTTATAGAGACTGCCAAACTTAATCAGTTCTCAGCATTTTAAAAACTAGTTATTTTGGATAATTGCTTTACAGTGTTGTATTGGTTTCTGCCACCTTCACCCCCTCCTGGCACCCACAGGTCTTTTCTCTATGTCTGTGAGTGGGTCTGTTTCTGTTAAGTAGCTCTGTTCATTTGTGTTGTAATTTAAATTCCACTTATAAGTGATATGGTATGGTATTTGTCTTTCTCTTTGTGACTTAATATAATAATCTCTAGGTTAATTCATGTTATTGCAGTTGGTGTTATTTCATTCCTTTTTTATGGCTGAGTAGTACTCCATTGTGTAATTATGGGCTTCCCTGGTAGCTCAGCTGTTAAAGAATCCTCGAGCAATTCAGGAGACCTGGGTTTGATCCCTGGATTGGGAAGATCCACTGGAGAAGGGATAGTTACCCACTCCAGTATTGAAGAATTCCTGGCCTGAAGAATTCCATGGGCTGTTTAGTCCATGGGGTGGCAAAGAGTCAGACATGACTTTGTGACTTTTCCTTTCATTTTTCATCCATGTTACTGCAGATGGTTTATTTCACTCTCTTTTTAATGGCCAAGTAGTATTCCATTTTGTATCTATACCACATCTTCTTTATCCATTCATCTGTTGATGGACATTTAAGTTGTTTTCGATGTCTTGGCTGTATGTTGTATGGCTGTCTTGCTGCTATGAAATAAGGGTACATGTAATCTTTTCAAATTATAATTTTGTGTGGATATATGCTCAGGAGTGGTATTGCTGGATCATATGGCGACTCTGTTTTTAATTCTTTGAGGAAGCTCCATACTGTTTTTCGTAATGGGTGCATCAATTTACATTCCCATCAACAGTGTGAGAGGGATCCCTTTTTTCCAACATTTATTTGTATGGTTTTTAATGATGGCCATTCTGACTGGTGTGAAGTGGTACTTCATTGTAGTTTTAATTTGCCTTTCTCTAATAATTAGCATTGGTGAGCATCATTTCATAGGGCAGCATGTTTTTTATTTTGATGAAGTTTGGTTTATTTATTTTTACAGAATATGCTTTTGGTGCCAAGCCCAAGAACCTTTTCTTTAGGTCTTGAAGACCTAATTTTTATTCTGAAAATTCTACAGTTTTATGTTTATGTTCATCATCCTTTTTGAAGTAATTTTTGTATGTGGTTGTGAGGTTTAGGCCTAGACTTTTATTTGGCATTTGTGTGCGTGCATGCTCAGTCCCCTCAGTTGTATCTGACTCTTTGTGACCCCCCAGACCATAGCCTGCCAGGCTCCTCTGTCCATGGAATTTCTCCAGGCAAGAATACTCGAGTGGGTTGTCATCCCTCCTCCAGGGGATCTTGTTGACCTAGGGATTGAACTTGCATCTCCTGCATCACAGGCGGATTCTTTACCCACTTGTTCTAGCATTGTTTGTTGAAAAGGCTATCCTTTCTCCTTTGAATTATTTTTCTGCTTTGTCAGTTAATTAGTTTTTCTTTACTGGTTATAGAATTATTTAGATTATTGGCTTCATTTTGGTTTAGTTTCAGTTGTGTGAATTTGAGAAATTGTTCCATTTTTTTTTTCTGTGTCCAGTTTAAAAGTGTAAAGCTGTTTTGTAGTATTACCATGTTATTAATATTACTGAATATTTATTTATTTGACTGTGCTGGGTCTTATTGTGGCACACAGGATCTTTGGTCTTTGTTGTGGTATGTGGGATCTTTCTGGTTGGCATGTGGACTGTTAGCTGTGGCATGTGGGATCTAGTTCTGTGACCAGGGATCGAACCCTGGCCCCCTGCATATACATACAATGTGGAAGCTTAACTACTGGGCCACTAGGGAAATCTTCCTTGTTATCTTTCAAAGTGCTGCAAGATCTTAGTGATATCCCTGTTTCAATCTTAATACTGGATTTGTGTCTTGTCTCTTTGTTTTGTTAGTGATGGTAGAGGAATGTAAAATTTTTGCTTCAGTGATACTCTCTGTTTTCCTATTTTGAATTTTGTTGATTTCTGCTCTTCATTGTTTGCTTTCTGTTGCTTGCTTTGGATTTATATTTCGCCTTTTTTTAAGTTTCTTGTAAGTAATTAAGTTATTGATTTGAATCTTTCCTCTTTTCTAATGCAAGCACTTACTGCTACAAATTTCCTCCTAATTACTGATTTAGCTGCATCAAAAATATGAGATGTTATATTTGACATGTTATGTTTTTATTTTCATTCATTTTATGTATATATTAAAATTTTTTCTTTGTTTGTCTTTGACCCATGGACTTTTTTTCCCACTTTTTTTAAAATTTGTTTTTAATTGGAGGAACCCCATGGACTTTTAAAAAGTGTTTATTTGTTTATGTTCAGACATTTTCCTGTTGTCTTCCTGTTACTGATTTCTAGTTTGAGTCTATTGTTATATAATGTACCTCCTATTTTATTTTGATTCTTTTAGATTTGTTGAGGTTTGTTTTATGTCCCAGGATATAATCTGTCTTCATGAATATTCCATGGATGTTTGAAAATAAATATGTATTCTGCTGTTGTTAGGTGGACTATTCTATGTATATCAAGCTGACCTTGTTGATTGGTTGTGTTATTAATATAGCCTCTCTGATGAAAAACAAACTATCCTAGCTTTTCCATTGTTTTTACTTTTAATATATGTTATTGAGTTTCTTGTTAGTAGCATATAGTGGGCCATTTCAGAAATATACTCTTCCAGTCTTTCTTGATTTGTCTGTTTAGACCATCAACATTAAGATAATTACTGATAAATATTAACACTTAAATCTGCCTTTTTATTGTTATTATTTTGTTATTTTCTCTGGTTTTTTTTCTCTTTTCTTTCCATCCTGCAGACTACTAAAACATTTCTTAAGATTCTGTCTTTCATAATTTGTAAACTACTTATTTACAGTTTTGAGTCTATTTTGGTATAGACTTTGTAGTGGCTGTTGTACTTACTACTAGTGTATATGTGACTTAGAGCAGTCTCCTGGTATCGGTGCTTTACTGCTTCAATTGTCATGTGGAAACTTCACTTCTCATTTGCCTTTTTTTACCATCTTGACTTTTAAATATAATTAAGTATCAGTATAAATTTTGTTTTTCCATCATTAAGTATGATCTAGAAAACTAAGATGTAGCTGAAGATGGAGAAGTTCTATACAGTCAGCAAAAACAAGACCTGGAGCTGGCTGTGGCTCAGATCATCAACTTCTTAGTGCAAAATTCAGGCTCAAGTTGAAGAAAGTAGGGAAAGCCACTAGGCCATTCAGTTATGACCTAGATCAAATCCCTTATGATTATACATGCAGTGGAGATGACAGTAAAGGGACTAGATCTGGTAAGTGCTTGGAGAACTAACTATAGATGGAGGTTTCTGACATTGTAAAGGAGGTGATGACCAGAACCATCTGCAAGAAGAAATGCAAGAAGGCAAAGTGGTTGTCTGAGGAGGCTTGCAAATAGCTGAGAAAAGAAGAGAAAAGAAAGGTAAAGGAGAAGGGAAAGATATACCCAGCTGAATGCAGAGTTCCTGAGAATAGCAAGGAGAGAGAAGAAAGCCTGCTCAAGTGAACAATGCAGAGACATAGAGGAAAACAATAGAATGGAAAAGACTAGAGATCTCTTTAAGAATATTGGAGATACCAAGGGAACGTTTCATGCAAAAAGATAGGCGTAATAAAGGAAAAAATGGCAAGGACCTAACAGAAACAGAAGAGAGTAAGAAAAAAATGACGAGAATACACAGAAGTGTACAGAAAGCTCTTAATGACCAGATAACCATGATGCTGTGGTATCTCACCTGAGTACTGGAGTGTGAAGTCAAGTGGGCCTTAGGAAGCATTACTATAAACAAAACAGTGGAGATGATGAAATTCCAGGGGAACTATTTCAGATCCTAAAACATGATGCTGTTAAAGTGTTTCACTCAATATATCAGCAAATTTGGAAAACTGAGCAGTGGCCAGAGGACTGGAAAAGATCAGTTTGCATTCCAGTTGCAAAGGACTGTGCTAAAGAATGTTCAAATTACCGTAAAATTGCACTCATTTTACATGCTAACAAGATTATCCACAAAACCCTTCAAGCTAGGCTTCAACAGTACACAAGCCAAGAACTTCCAGATGAACAAGCTAGATTTAGAAAAGGCAGAAGAACCAGAGATCGAATTGCTAACATCCGCTGGATCATAGAAAAAGAAAAGACATTCCCCCCCCAAATCTGCTTCTGTCTCATTGACTATGCTACAACCTTTGATTGTGTGGATTACAACAAACTGTGGAATATTCTTAAAGAGATTGAAATAATCAGGCTACCTTACCTGTCTCCTGAGAAATCTGTATGCAGGACAAGAAGCAACAGTTAGAATTGGACGTGAAACAGCTGACAGGTTCAGTATTGAGAAAGGAGTACATCAAGGCAGTATTTTGTCACCTTGCTCATTTAACTTGTATGCAGAGTTCAGTTCAGTTCAATCGCTCAGTCGTGTCCGACTCTTTGCGACCCCATGAATCGCAGCATGCCAGGCCTCCCTGTCCATCACCAACTCCCGGAGTTCACGCAAACTCACATCCATTGAGTTGGTGATGCCATCCAGCCATCTCATCCTCTTTCATCCCCTTCTCCTCCTGTCCCCAATCCCTCCCAGCATCAGAGTCTTTTCCAGTGAGTCAGATCTTCGCATGAGGTGGCCAAAGTACTGGAGTTTCAGTTTCAGCATCATTCCTTCCAAAGAACACCCAGGACTGATCTCCTTTAGAATGGACTGGTTGGATCTCCTTGCAGTCCAAGGAATCTCAAGAGTCTTCTCCAACACCACAGTTCAGAAGCGTCAATTCTTCAGTGCTCAGCTTTATTCACCGTCCAACTCTCACATCCATACATGACTACTGGAAAAACCATAGCCTTGAGTAAACAGACCTTTGTTGGCAGAGTAATGTCTCTGCTTTTGAATATGCTGTCTGGATTGGTCATAACTTTTCTTCCAAGGAGTAAGTGTCTTTTCATTTCATGGAGCGTCAATTCTTCAGTGCTCAGCTTTCTTCACCGTCCAACTCTCACATCCATACATGACTACTGGAAAAACCATAGCCTTGAGTAAACAGACCTTTGTTGGCAGAGTAATGTCTCTGCTTTTGAATATGCTGTCTGGATTGGTCATAACTTTTCTTCCAAGGAGTAAGTGTCTTTTCATTTCATGGCTGCAGTCACCATCTGCAGTGATTTTGGAGCCCAGAAAAATAAAGTCTGACACTGTTTCCACTGTTTCTCCATCTATTTTCCATGAAGTGATGAGGCCAGATGCCATGATCTTCGTTTTCTGAATGTTGAGCTTTAAGCCAACTTTTTCACTCTCTTTGACTTTCATCAAGAGGCTTTTTAGTTCCTCTTTACTTTCTGCCATAAGAGTAGTGTCATCTGCATATCTGAGGTGATTGATATTTCTCCTGGCAATCTTGATTCCAGCTTGTGCTTCTTCCAGCCCAGCGTTTAGAAGTTAGAAGTTAAATAAGCAGGGTGACAATATACGGCCCTGACGTACTCCTTTTCCTATTTGGAACCAGTCTGTTGTTCCATGTCCAGTTCTAACTGTTGCTTCCTGACCTGAGCATATAGGTTTCTCAAGAGGCAGGTCAGGTGGTGTGGTATTCCCATCTCTTTCAGAATTTTCCACAGTTTATTGTGATGCACACAGTCAAAGGCTTTGGCATAGTCAAGAATGCAGAAATAGATGTTTTTCTGGAACTCTCTTGCTTTTTCCATGATCCAGCAGATGTTGGCAATGTGATCTCTGGTTCCTCTGCCTTTTCTAAAACCAACTTGAACATCTGGAAGTTCACAGTTCAAGTATTGCTGAAGTCTGGCTTGGAGAATTTTGAGCACTACTTGACTAGCGTGTGAGATGACTGCAATTGTGCAGTAGTTTGAGCATTCTTTGGCATTGCCTTTCTTTGGGATTGGAATGAAAACTGACCTTTTGCAGTCCTGTGGCCACTGCTGAGTTTTCCAAATTTGCTGACATACTGAGTGCAGCACTTGACAGCATCATCTTTGAGGATTTGAAATAGCTCAAGTGGAATTCCATCACCTCCACTAGCTTTGTTTGTAGTGATACTTTCTAAGGCCCACTTGACTTCACATTCCAGGATGTCTGGCTCTAGGTAAGTGATCACACCATTGTATGCAGAGTAGATCATATGAAATACTAGACTGGATGACTCACAAACTGAAGTCAAGATTGTTGGGACAAATATAAAAAACCTCAACTATGCAGATGATACCTCTTTAATGGCAGAAAGTGAAGAGGAACTAAAGAGCTTCATCACCTTTTGATGAAGGTGAAAGAAGAGAATAAAAATGATGGGTTAAAATTCAACACTCAAGAACTGAAGATCATGACTTCCGGTCCCATCACTTCATGGCAAATAGATGGGGAAAAAGTGGAAACATTTTTCTTCCGCTCCAAGATCAGTGTGGATGGTGACTGCAGCCATGAAATTGAAAGATGCTTGCCCCTGGAAGAATAGCAATGAGAAATCTAGACAGTGTATTAAAAAGCAGGGATACCACTTTGTTGACAAAGGTCCGTATAGTCAGAGCTATGGTTTTTCCATTAGTAGTGTATGAATGGCGAGTTGGACCATAAAGATAAGGCTGAGAGCCAGAGTATTGATGCTTTTGAACTGTGGTGTTGGAGAAGACTTGAGAGTCCCTTGGACTGCAAGGAGATCAAACCAGTCCATCCTGAAGGAAAGCAATGCTGAATGTTCATTGGGAGAATTGATGCCGAAGCTGAAGCTCCAATATTTTGGCCTCCTAATGGAAAAAACAGACTCATTGGAAAAACCCCTAATGCTGGGAAAGATTGAGGGAGGGAGGAGAAATATGTGACAGAAGATCAGATGGTTGGATGGCATCACTGACTCAATGGATATGAGTTTGAGCAAACTCTGGGAGATGCTGAAGAACAGGGAAGCTTGGTGTGCTGCAGTTCATGGGGTTGCAGAGAGGACGTGACTTAGTGACTGAACAACAGAAAATTAATGATGGAAAAGATAAGTGCTGTGTGTACCTATATTTCTATTTTTCTTGTTCAGAAAATTTTCTTCAGCCAGGGATTGAGTTGCTAGTGACATATTCTTTTAGTTTTTCTTCTCTTGAAAATGCATTAAATTTTTTCTCATTTATTCCTTGCTGTGGTCTGAATGAATTTCTCTAAAATGTAAATATTGAAATACGAATGCTTAGCATGATGGTATTGGGAATTAGGTCCTTTGGGATATTTTTAGGTCATGGGGGAGAGTCCATGAGTGGGATTAGGGCTGTTACAAAAGAGGCCCCCAAGAGACCTCACTTGCTCCTTTTCTGCCATGTAAAAATACAGTGAGGAAACTTCCCTGGTGGCTGAGGTTAAAGCGTCTGCCTCCAATGCGGGAGACCTGGGTTCGATCCCTGGGTCGGGAAGATCCCCTGGAGAAGGAAATGGCAACCCACTCCAGTATTCTTGCTTGGAGAATCTCATGGACTGAGGAGCCTGGTGGGCTGCAGTCCATGGGGTCACAAAGAGTCGGACACGACTGATTGACTTTACTTACTTACTTAATAATACAGTGAGAAGTCTGTGACCTGGAAGAGGGCCCTCACGTTTACCATGCTGGCACCCTAATCTTTGGATTTCCAGCCCCAGAACTGTGAGGAGTAAATTTCTGTTGTTTATAATAGAGCCACTCATTTTGTCATGTTTTGTTATTGCAGCCTGAATAGATTTACAACATTCCTGAAGAGTAGTTTCACTGGGTCTAGAATTCTTGGTTAGCAGTTCTTTTTTTTCCTTTTTAAAGCATTCAAGAAATATTCTGCCACTTTTTTTAGTCAAGGCTGTATATTGTCACCCTACTTATTTAACTTACATGCAGAGTACTTGATGAGAAACGCTGGGCTGGATGAAGCACAAGCTGGAATTAAGATTGCCGGGAGAAATGTCAATAACTTCAAATATGCAGATGACACCACCCTTATGGCAGAAAGCGAAGAAGAACTAAAGAGCCTCTTGATGAAAGTCAAAGAGAGTGAAAAAGTTGCTTAAAGCTCAACATTCAGAAAACGAAGATCATGGCATCTGGCCTCATCACTTCATGGAAAATAGATGGGGAAACAGTGGAAACAGTGACAGACTTTATTTTTGGGGGCTCCAAAATCACTGCAGCTGGTGACTGCAGCCGTGAAATGAAAAGATGTTTGCTCCTTGGAAGAATAGTTATGACTAACCTAGATAGCGTATTAAAAAGCAGAGACATTACTTTGCCAACAAAGGTCTGTCTAGTCAAAGCTGTGGTTTTTCCAGTAGTCATATATGGAGGTTGAGAGTTGGACTGTAAAGAAAGCTGAGTGCTGAAGAATTGATGCTTTTGAACTGTGCTGTTGGAGAAGACTCTTGAGAGTCCCTTTGACTGCAAGGAAATCCAACCAGTCCGTCTTGAAGGAGATCATTCGTTAATATTCATTGGACGGTCTGATGCTGAAGCTGAAACTCCAATACTTTGGCTACCTGATGCTAAGAACTTTGAAAAGACCCTGATGCTGGGAAAGATTGAAGGCAAGAGAAGGGGATGACAGAGGATGAGATAGTTGAATGGCATCACTGACTCAATGGACATGAGTTTGAGTAACCTCTGGGAGTTGGTGATGGACTGGGAGGCCTGGTGTGTGCAGTCCATGGGGTCACAGACTGAGACCATGGGGACATGACTAAGCGACTGAACTGAGCTGAACTGACAGTTGAGATGAGAAGTCTGGTGTTGTTGCAGTTGTTTTTTAGTTGTTCTAGGAAATAGTTATTTTTGTCTGGCTGCTTTCAAAGGTTTTTCTTTCTTTTTAGTTTTTGAATTTTTAATTATGATGTGTCCTGGTGTAAATTTCTTTGGGTTTATCTTGTTTTGGGTTTGCTCTGTTTTTTGAATCTGTAAGTTTGTATGTGTTGTATTTGACACATCTTTAGCCATCTTTCCTTTAAATACTTTTACAATCTTTCTCTCCTCTCTGGGACTCCAATGATAAGAATGTTGGATCTTTTGTTATTTGCCCACAGGTCCTTGAGACTCTGTAGTTTTCTTTCAGTCTTGTCTTTCCTCTGTTTTTCAGATTGGGTTAATTCTATTTTTCTGTCCTCAAATTCAGTGATTCTCTTTATTATGTCTGTGATTGTATTGAGCAAATCTAGCAACCTTTAAAGTTTTGTTATAGTAATTTTTAGTTCTGTAATTTCTTTTTGCTTTTTTTTATAACTTTTGTTTCTTTACTGAGGTTTTCCATTTTTTTTCACTTGTTTCAGGAGAATTTAGAATTGAGAATTTAGAATTGCTGTGACATTTTATAATGGTGCTTTAAAATCTTTTTCATATAATTGTGTAGCATCCAACTCATCTGTGTATTGGCCTTGGTTGATTATCTTTTCTCACTCATTTTGGGATTTTCTTTTGTCATTTTCTGTTGTGTATTATGTCAGAAGGCTCTGGGCCCTATTTATATTTTTTATTTTATCACACAGTCATACCACTTAGATTTAGTGTACAGGTCTTCGCCTGCTTTTGTAGGCTTTGGTTTTAATGGCAGTTTAATTTTCAGAGCCTTTGTGGTTGGCTTGGTTTATCTGATGCTGTCCGGACTCCCACTAGTCCTTGCTGATTTTACCTTAGAGAATAGAAGGCATTTCCTTTTGTCAGGTTTCTGGGTGTCTCCAGATGGGAGAGTATTGTGATGGAGTCCTCCTACTGGTACCCACCCCAAACCTCCAGTTCTTCCCTGACCCTGTATCTCTGGGTGAGAGAAGAGAGTCTTGGCCCAAACTGAGTTGTTTGTGCTGGCTGGGTGGCTGAGTTTTGACCACTTGCCTCTGCATCTCAAGGTGGAAAAAAGAGTTTCAGATCATACAGGGAAGGAAGAGTTGCTTCCTCTCTCTGGTCTTTGTTGGCTGAGCTTCCAGTTGCCCTCCCTTGCTGGATATTGCAGAGAGACTGCTGTTTAGTTTCGAGGAGTATTATGATTATCTGATCTACTTTCTGTTGCTGAATTGGTGGTTGGGGAATGCCAGTCTGAGTTGCCGCCTTCTGTTGGATGTGGGGACGTAAGCACTCTGATGCTTTTTTTGTTTCTCTGGTCCTAGAATCCCAAACTGGTTAGCTGCCTTCTTTCCAGTTATAGTTTTCTTTTGGTTGTCTCTTTCTGTTATTCCCATGGTTTATACTTGTGCTTAATGTGGAGAGTCAGGGAAAAAGAGAGCTATGCCATCTAGACTGGAAGTTCAGATTCCTTACTTTTTGTGAACCGGCATCATCTCCACCTAGCAAGTTATTTCAACTTTGAAAATAATGGTTTGTGTTCATGTGCTTTGTGAACTTTTGAGCACAGTATAAATGTTTGCTTCAATTATAAACCATAGTATTGGACCCTAAGGAAACTTTTGGAATATCAGTAATAATCAGTTCAAAGGGTGCCAGAATATATGCTTGCTATTATACTAGGCATGTATCACATAAACAAATTTTGTAATATAGTTAATTAAAACAAAACTGTGAATTCTGGGTAAAGATGTGTTTGTTTAAAGGATTATTTGTATTTAAAGTATTTAATAATTTCAGTTCTAGATTGTTGTTGTTTAGTCACTGAGTAGTGTCCGACTCTTTGTGACCCCATGAACTGCTTCATGCCAGGTTTCCCTGTACTTCACTGTCTCCCTGAGTTTGCTCAAACTCTTGTCCATTGAGTTAGTGATGCCATCCAACCATCTCATCCTCTGTTGTCCCCTTCTCCTGCTCTCAATCTTTCCCAGCATCAGGGTCTTTTCCAGTGAGTCAGCTCTTCGCATCAGGGGGTCACAGTATTGGATCTTCAGTTTGAGCAACAGTCCTTCCATTATTCAGAGTTGATTTCCTTTAGGATTGACTGGTTTGATTTCCTTGCTGTCCAAGGGACTCTCAAGAGTCTTCTCCAGCACCACAGATCAAAAGCATCAGTAATACATACTAGTTTTTTAATATTAGTAAACATTTTTAAAAACAATACTGAAAATGTTGTATTATGCAGACAGGTTAATCTGTTTCTAATTCATTAGCTGAAAAGGAAAGAGAAGATAAAAGGTCCTGCTTTTTCATTCCATGATTTTCTAATTGAGAACAAATTGGCCCAAAATAAGAAAATGTCCATTCTGTGTTAGTAGAAGAAGCCAGTGTTTCTAAACTTGTTAAATCAACTACTGCTATTTAACTTGTTAAATCAACTGCTGCTGTTTATTCATTTGACCACCCTGCTCAGCATGTGGAATCTTTGTTCTCCACCATATATTGAGCCTGTGGTACCTGCAGTAGAAGCATGGAGTCTTAACTATTGGACTACCAGGGAGTTCCCAACTATTACTGTTTTTTTTTTAAAAAAACTCACTAGCATATGGAAACAGTGGCTGACTTTATTTTTTTGGGATCCAGAATCACTGCAGGTGATGATTGCAGCCATGAAATTAAAAGACGCTTACTCCTTGGAAGGAAAGTTATGACCAACCTAGATAGCATATTCAAAAGTAGAGACATTACTTTGCCAGCAAAGGTCCGTCTAATCAAGGCTATGGTTTTTCCTGTGGTCATGTATGGATGTTAGAGTTGGACTGTGAAGAAAGCTGAGCGCTGAAGAATTGATGCTTTTGAATTGTGATGTTGGAGAAGACTTTTGAGAGTCCCTTGGACTGCATAGAGATCAATCCTGGAAGGACTGATGTTGAGGCTGAAACTCCAATACTTTGGCCACCTGATGTGAAGAGCTGACTCATTTGAAAAGACTCTGATGCCGGGAAAGATTGAGGGCAGGAGGAGAGGGGACAACAGAGGATGAGATGGCTGGATGGCATCACTGACTCAATGGACATGAGTTTGGGTAAACTCCGGGAGTTGATGATGGACAGGGAGGCCTGGTGTTCTGCAGTTCATGGGGTCCCTAAGAGTCGGACACGACTGAGTGAACTGAACTGAGCTGAACATATTTTGTGAATTGTGTTGTTAATGTAGTTGTAGAGAAATAATTGGGCTCCATTGCAGCCACCTGTTGAGGTATTCTCAGATTGACTTTAATGGCAAAGCTTAGATTTCTAATCAGATTAGAAACCATTTATTTATGTGTAAGTCACCTCTACATTGTGTTGAGTGTCTTATGGAATTCTGGATGTATGTTCTAGACAGAGGAGATAAAGATGACTGATTCTAGTATTGAATAAGATAAAATTATCAACAGGTGAACTGGCTTTTAATGGACCATTTATATTTTTAAATGAAAATATTATATTTCATATTTGAAGTAATAATTCTAGTTCCCTCTTGTTATTTTTGGTTTTTAATAGTATTTTAACATTTTTATTAATAAAGAATTGACACTTTAAATAGCTGAACTTATTTTCAAATGGGTATTCTGTAATCTCTTGGTTCTCCTAAATTATTAGAGTAGAATAATTTTTATAAAAATCAGATGAACTTAATTTTTTGTTTCTTTACATGGTAACCATTATTGAGGCAGAAGAGATTAAGAAGAGGCGGCAAGAACACGCAGAGGAACTATACAAAAAAGGTCTTAGTGACCCAGAAAACCATGATGGTGTGGTCACTGACCTAGACCCAGACAAGTGTGAAGTGTGAAGTCAAGTGGGCCTTAGGAAGGATTACTGCAAACAAAGCTAGTGGAGGTGATGGAATTCCAGCTGAACTATTTAAAAATCCTAAAAGATAATGCTGTTAATGCTGTTAATTTGATGCAGTCGGTATGTCATCAAATTTGGAGAACTTGGCAGTGGCTTCCGGAAAAGGTCAGTTTTCATTCCAATCCCAAAGAAGGACAGTGCTAAAGAATGTTCAAACTAGTGTACAATTGAGCTCCTTTAACATGCTAGCAGTGTTATTCAGCTAGTAATGCTGAAAATCCTTCAAGCTAGATTTCAGCATTATGTGAACTGAGAACTTCCAAATGTACAAGCTAGATTTAGAAAAGGCAGAGGAACCAGAGATCAAATTGGCAACATCTGTTTCGTCATAGAAAAGGCAAGGGAATTTGAGAAAAACATCTACTTTGCTTCATTGACTATGCTAAAGCCTTTGGTTTTGTGGATCACAACAAACTGTGGAAAATTCTTAAAGAGATTGAAATATAAGACCACCTACCTGTCTCCTGGGAAACCTGTGTGCAGGACAAGAAGCAATGGTTAGAACTGGACATGGAAAAACGGACTGGTTCATAGTTGAGGAAGGAGTTCATCATGGCTGTATATTGTCACCCTCCTTATTTAACTTACATGCAGAGTACATCATGCAAAATGACTGGCTGGCTGAATCTCAAACTAGAATCAAGATTGCCAGGAGAATCAACAATCACAGATTTGTAGATGATACCACTGTAATGGCAGAAAGTGAAGAGGAGCTAAAGCAGTTCTTGAAGAGTGTGAAAGAAGAGAGTGAAAAAGCTGGATTAAAACTCAGCATTCAGAAAATGAAGATTCTAGCATCCAGTCCCATCACTTCATAGCAAATAGAAGGGGGAAAAAGTGGAAATAGTGACAGATTTTATTTTCTTGGGCTGCAAAATCACTGCTAACGCTGACTGCAGCCATGAAATTAGAAGATGCTTGCTCTTTGAAAGGAAAGCTGTGACAAATGTAGACAATGAATTAAAAGCGGGGCCATCTCTTTGCCAACAAAGATCTGTATAGTCAAAGCTATGGTTTTTCCAGTAGTTGTGTATGGATGTGAGAGTTGGGCCATAAAAAATGGTTGAGTGCTGAAGAATTGATGCTTTTGAATTGGGATGCTGGAGAAGACTCGTGATGAGTCCCTTGGATAGTAAGGAGATCAAACCATTCAGTCCTTAAGGAAGTCAACCTTGAATATTCTTTGGAAGGAATGATGCTGAAGCTCCAGTGCATTGGCCACCTGATGCAAAAAGCTGACTCATTGGAAAATATCCTGATGATGATTTGACATCATCATCAGTGAACAAGAGTTTGTGCAAACTCTGGAGATAGTGAAAGACAGGGAATCCTGGCGTGATGCAGTCTATGAGGTTGCAAAGAATCAGACATGACTTTGCGACAGAACAACAACAACAATGATCGTTACTGTAGATAGCATTTTAATTTCAAATTTTATTTGCAGTGATCTTATCCTTACTTCAGAGATGTTTTTGACCCCAGAATATTAATAGTAACATTAAATATATTTTAATTGGAAATGACCTCTCCTATTGTACTATGTTAAAATAAACATTTATTTGGATGCAGGAAATCTGGTTGAATTCTTTGCCATGATGGTTAAGTGCTGTGTAACCATAGGTACACAACCTCAGTTTCATGATTTTTTTTTTAATTTCTATTTTTAATTGGAGGACAATTTCTTTTCAGTGTTGTGTTGGTTTCTGCTGTACACTGCCAATCAGCCATATTTATACATATCTTAGCTCCCTTTTGAGCCTGCTCTCTTCCCCGCTCCCCATTCCATCCCTCAGTCATCACAGAGTGCCAAGCTGGGCTTCCTGTGTTACATAGCAACTCCTCACCAGCTATCCGTTTTACACATGGTAGTGTGTATATTGTTAATTCTGCTTTCTCCATTTGTCCCTCTCTTTTCTTCCCCCACTGGGTCCACAAGTCTGTTCTCCAAATCTGTTTCCATTCCTTCCCTGCAAATAGATTCATTAATACTGTTTTCTAGATTACATTTATGTGTTAATATATGGTATTTGTTTTTCTGTTTCCAACTTACTTCACTTTGTATAAGAGTTTTTAGGTTCATCTACCTCACTAGTGGAGAAGGCAATGGCAACCCACTCCAGTACTCTTGCCTGGAGAACTCCATGGACAGAGGAGCCTGGTAGGCTGCAGCCCATGGGGTCTCAAAGAGTCGGACATGACTGAGCAACTTCATTCACTCATTCACTCACCTCACTAGAATTGACTCAAATTTTTTCTTTATGATTGAGTAATGTTCCATTGTGTATATGTACCACATCTTTATCCATTCATCTGTTGATGGGCTTCTAGGTTGCTTCCATATCCTAGTTATTGTAAATAGGGTGGCTATGAACATAGGGGTACATGTGTCCTTTTCAGTTGTGGTCTTCTCAGGGTGTATGCCCAGTAGTGGGATAACTGAGTTATATGGTAGTTTTATTCTGGAGTTTTAAAGTAATCACCATACTGTTCTCCATAGTGCTATATCAGTTTACATTTCCACCAGTGAAACAACTGACAAAAAGATTTATTTCCAAAGTATATACAGCTCAATATCGGAAAAACAAAAAGCACAATCAAAAAACGGGCAGAAAACCTAAAGACACAGTTCTCCAAAGAAACAGATGGCCAATGAACACATGAAAAGATGCTCAACATCACTAATTATTAGAGAAATGCAATTCAAAACTACAGTGAGGTACCACTTCACACCAGTCAGAATGACCATTGTCAAAAATACACAAACAATACATGCTGGAGAGGATATGGAGAAAAGGGAACCCTCTTGCACTGTTGGTGGGAATATGAATTGATTCAGGTTCATCATTTGTAGAATGGAGACAAACAATAGTCCCTTCCCAGGTAATTTTGTGTGTAGGATTTTCTTTCTTAACCATGTGGATTGAGTACACTGATTGTGAAATTTTTAAGATTTTGGCTTAATTTTTGGTGAAAGTAGAAATAGAAAGTCATTCTGGAAAGACTCGGTTAGAGTAGTTTCTGGGATAGTAAGTAGGTTTGAATTTGGGGGGTTTCCTTTCCTCCTCAGGATTGATCTGGTCTTGAAAAGTACACTCTGAGGTCTAATAAATGAATTTTTTCAAAGCAGGTAGTGTAAATTAAAAGAACACATATGTCTACTTTGTTACTGAGTCGAAATTCTAAGCGTACTCATAGAAATCTCTTGGCTGAAACAAAGTTTTTTTCCTTTACTTTTTTTTTTAAACACTTCGGAAAATATCAAATCATAAAAATAAGAACTGACGTAAAAGTAGAATTTGACTGAATACTTTCAAATGTGATTTAATTAAAAATGCTAAAGGGGCTTCCCTGGTGGCTCAGAGGATAAAGTGTCTGCCTGCAATGCAGGAGACCCAGGTTCGATCCCTGGGTTGGGAAGATCCCCTGGAGGAGGAAATGGCAACCCACTCCAGTATTCTTGCCAGGAGAATCCCATGGACAGAGGAGCCTGAGTGGGCTACAGTCCATGGGGTCACAAAGAGCGGACACGACTGAGTGACTTCACTTCACTTCACTTCAAAGGACTTGAAGCATTTTTCCTCTCAGATTCTTAAAGCCATCACGGTTTGGTGGTGGTAGTAGTGATGAGAAACGGGAGGGGATAGCACAGTAGATTTTATTTTACTTTATTATTTTTTTTTATTCACTGTGTACAATGTTTTTACAATAATATTCATGAAGTATTTATGCCAGTTGCCAAATTAGGCACTTTATTACTTATTTTTTAAATTAATTTTTATTTTTTAGTTTGTTTTGCTTTACAATGCTGTATTCGTTTTGCTATACATTGACATGAATCAGCCACAAAGCACAGTAGATTTTAGAGGGCCTGATTGTGGTGGTGGTTTAGTTGCTCAGTTGTGTATGACTCTTTGTGACCTATTTTAGTTCGCTGATTCCTAGAATGTTGACATTCACCCTTGCCATCTCTTGTTTGACCACTTCCAATTTGC
>SJXQ01007097.1:0-132103 GCA_006408695.1 Aepyceros melampus | reverse complement strand
TGATGCTGGGAGGGATTGGGGGCAGGAGGAGAAGTTTAGACCGAGGATGAGATGGCTGGATGGCCTCATGGACTCAATGGACGTGAGTCTGAGTGAACTCTGGGAGTTGGTGATGGACAGGGAGGCCTGGCCTGCTGGGATTCATGGGGTCGCAAAGAGTCGGACACGACTGCGCGACTGAACTGAACTGAACTTTGTGACCTAGGGACTGTAGCCTGCCAGACTTCCCTGTCCTTGGGATTTCCAAGGCAAGAATACTGTTTCCTTCTCCAGGGGATCTTCTGGATCCAGGGATCAAACCGGAGTGTTCTGCATTGCAGGGAAATTCTTTATGCCTGAGCCACAGACCATTATGAAGGCTTTGGTTCTGCCACTTACTAGTTTTGTAACCTTTGGTGAGTTACTTGTAACCTTTGGTCAGTTTTTTCTTCTTTAAAATGTAAATAATATCAGCACCCACATCATAGGTTTTTTTTTTTTAATTGAGTTAATATCTGCAGAGATGTAGCAACATTCTTGACCAAAATCCAAAGCATATACTATTCACTGTATTCTTAAATGTGGAACCAACATTAAAAGATCACTACTTCTCTTTTGGAAAAGTAACAAAGGGAGAATTAATTGATCCCTGCTTTGATTTTCCTGTGATAAATTGCTTAGACTTCAGTTATAGCACTTAACTAAACTTTGCATTATCGTCACTAACATTATCTGTTGTATGTTTATTTACTCTCCAAGCTAGATTAGGAACTCCTTTGGGAAGAGACCACAGTATTTTAATGCGTGTCTTAGAAATTTTAGGTAGTATTGCATATACATATCAGGTGATCAAAAATGTTGATTCAGTTAATGACAGAAATGTCCCAATTAATGATGTGCTGGTAAATACATTGAAATACTGTGGAAGGATAGTAGCTAATGGTCCTTGCAAGAAATTTCATTTATTTCTTAATATGTGTTTTGTCTTAATTTGATTATATCTGTGCAAGTGATTATAATCACAGAATAATTAGCCAGCAGAGTCTTAAATCAGAAGAGGTGCTAAGTAAGAATATTCACTGACTCTTTAAGTAGGGGACGTGGGGCAGGGAAAGAGGAAGATCTACCAGATCACTGGGCTTCCCTTGTGGCTCATCTGGTAAAGAATTCTGCAGTGTAGGAGACCCGTGTTTGATCCCAGATTTGGGAAGATCCCCTGGAGAAGGGAACGGCTACCTACTCCAGTGTTCTGGCCTGGAAATTCCATGGACTGTATAGTCCACGGGATTGCAAAGAGTTGGACATGACTGGGTGACTTTCACTTTACCTGATCATTAGGTGGTTGTCCAAGTAACTTTATACCTTTCTTTTTGTATTTACAGGGTCTTAGTTTCCAGCCTGGTAGATGCTTTTCCCAATTCTTGTGGAGAGAAGTGGCAGAGGAGAAAGAGGGGATAGAGACACTTGGAAGGAGAAGTGAAATTGGTAGATGATGCTAAATAATTTAGGTTTCTAGAGACAGAGACTATGGTCTGTGAGTTGGGGGAAATTGTGTGTTTCCATGGTAGGAAAGGTTGTGATAGGAAAGACATTCCAAAGTTTCTGTGTGTAGATTTAGACTTTGAGGTTTTATTATTCTGTACATCTGGGGGATGTGTGTATTTGGGAGTGAAGCATGTTTCCCTTTCCTTCTTGCTTCACTATTTTTGTTTCTTTCTCTTTTAACGTATCTAGTTATAGTTTTTGATGTGTGACAGCTTTAATTTAGGGCTTTGAATAAAAAGTGGTGCAGGAAAGTAAGTAGGTTTTTTGTGAAAATGTTTTCAACAGAATATTAGCATTTCAAAGTAATAACATCTTGGTTGTTGACTTGATATATCCTATCAACTTTGAAAGACTTGTAATACCAAAGTTTATAATTTGAAGATTTTTTATTTACTGTATATAGATAGAGTTTACCATGGCTTTTCTGTTCGACTTTATTCCTGTGAACTATTAGAAAGTCTACAAGTTGAATTTAGTAAAGCATGTGCAGTGATGAATAGCAATGTAGTGCAGGTACAGTTTTGTTTCACTTGACATATTTTTGGTGCTGTCTACTACCATAATATAGTTCTATGGCTTTTATCTTTTTGGTGCTAAAACTTAGAAAATACATATTTAAAAACAGTTATAGGTAATTGCCTGGAGAATCCCATGGAGGGAGGAGCCTGGTAGGCTACAGTCCATGCGGTCGTAAAGAGTCGGACTCGACTGAGCGAATTCACTTCCACTTTCATAGGTAATTGCGAGGAGTGGCATATATGCTCTTTTAAATGCTTGGGAACAAAACTTTGAGGCAGGCAATTAAGAGGTTAGTAGAAATAAATTATTTTAAATAGGTTTTTTATTGTTGTTGTTGATGATGACTAGTTTAGCAACAAAGCTACTGACTGGCTAAGGACTGGAAAATGCTGAATGATCAGAAAGGCTGTGGTAATCCCTTGATGAAATTGTGTTAAACATAACTTTGGATTAATATGCTTGGTTGTTTTCTGAAGATTTATAGTTTAATTGTTCTGCTTTTATAATTATAATTTTATTAGTTTGCAGGATATTTATTAAGCCCTAAAAATATGTTTGGGTTATTATATAAAATGCTTAATTATTTCTAAATAAAGGTTATATTTGGCCTATTATTTTTATCTAATAAAATTTGAGGTTTCAGTCCTCATTACGTCCATTTCATATACCAGGAAAGCATATCCCATTGCAGGAAGAAAATTATATATGTCCAATATCAATGCAGTACCAACATAGAGTGTTAATTTTCTATGTTAGTTGCTAAAAGATTGATTATAGCATGACATTAAAAAAAATCTGTGGACGATTTTAACGTTATTAAATACCTTTGTCTTGAAAATTTGAAATACTTAACATTTTTGTAGTTTCAAAAACAAATGTTTTTAATATAATGGACTTTTGAGATGAAGGAAATGTTACTGTGAGATTTCATCAGAAATAGGACTGTTTGAGTAATTGAGAACATCAACATATGATTTTAGTGAAGTACGTTTTGTGTCCTCCTATTTTAAGTTGTTGATGGTAATTCTAGTTTATTGCCCTGATTTTAAAGAAATCCTAATCCTTAGCTAAAAGTTAAATTTGAAAAAGTCCGATTAGTGTCTGGTCATTTCTTCAAGAAATCATTTAGCACCGATGGGCCATTACAGTGGCACTGTTCTGAGTGAACTAACATTATTTAATCCATGGAGAAAATTTTGTCTGATTTAGCACATTTTGATATAACTGTTTTATCTGGCTTTAAGAATGTATCTAATCATGATTTTTTTGAGGGGAATAACCTGTATTTTTATACTTTTATAGGCTAGAGGGAGGAACCAACAGCTTGGAAATTCGACCAAGTGATCTGGCGGGATGGGCATTTTCCTGACCTACTTTGTAGAGGTAATCTAGCACTGTTTCTTCACTCTTACCTGTGATTGATGCCTGTATACTTGAACACGAACATACCTGTCACAGCTGTTGGATAGTACTCTGCTCTTCCTGGATAATCCCTTTTCTTTTATACTTAAATATTCCTGGGTGGGGAAGATCCCTTGGAGAAGGGATAGGCTACCCACTCCAGTATTCTTGGGCTTCCTTGGTGGCTCAGCTGGTAAAGAATCTGCCTGCAATGTGGGAGACCTGGGTTCGATTCCTGGGTCAAGAAGATCCCCTGGAGGAGGGCATGGCAACCCACTCCAGTATTCCTGCCCTGTGGACAGAGAGCCTGGCAGTCTACGGTCCATGGGGTCACAGAGAGTCAGACATGGCTGAGTGACTAAGCACACAGCACAGCATGAATATTACATAGAGATGCCATGATGTGAACATCTATACACAGGAAATAATTGATGTTATTAGTTGTCTTTGATGAAAACCATTATCTTTTCTCACTTAACAAGATTATTTGCATTTCTCTTTTTTAGGCCCAAAGTCCCTTATTTTAGGATGACCCAAAATCCTCTCCTGTCTTGTTGAGCTATGTTGGTACATGTATTAAACCTGTGCTTTTATCTTTCAAAGTGAAGGAAAATTAAACATGAACAGTTTTCAGGGTAATTACATGTGGCACATGTTCTCGTGTCATTATTAATGATCATAACAGTTCTAAGATTCTCATCTTCACCAGACGGTAGCTCAAATCCGCTCTTGATCTTGGATTTCCAGCTTGTGGAACTGTGAGAAGTAAATGCCTATTTAAGCCACCTGGTCTTGGATTTTTGTTTCAGCAAGGAGCCTGTTCTTAATCCATGTGTACCCACGCTATATGCCTGGATGACAACAGTGAAAATTCCTCTGGCCTTCAGTTCAGTTCAGGTCAGTCGCTCAATCGTGTCCGACTCTTTCCGACACCATGGATTGCAACACACCAGGCCTCCCTGTCCATCACCAACTCCCGGAGTTCACTCAAGCTCATTTCCATCGAGTTGATGATGCCATCCAGCCATCTCATCCTCTGTCGTCCCCTTCTCCTCTTGCCCCCAATCCCTCCCAGCATCAGGGTCTTTTCCAATGAGTCAACTCTTTGCATGAGGTGGCCAAAGTATTAGAGTTTCAGCTTTAGCATCAGTTCTTCCAATGAACACTCAAGACTGATCTCCTTTAGGATAGACTGGTTGGATCTCCTTGCAGTCCAAGGGACTCTCAAGAGTCTTCTCCAACACCACAGTTCAAAAGCATCAATTCTTCGGTGCTCAGCCTTCTTCACAGTCCAATTCTCACATCCATACATGACCACAGGAAAAACCATAGCCTTGACTAGATGGACCTTTGTTGGCGAAGTAATGTCTCTGCTTCTGAATATACTATCTAGGTTGGTTATAACTTTCCTTCCAAGGAGTAAGCATCTTTTAATTTCATGGCAGCAATCACCATCTGCAGTGATTTTGGAGCCCAGAAAAATAAAGTCTGACACTGTTTCCACTGTTTCCCCATCTATTTCCCATGAAGTGATGGGACCAGATGCCATGATCTTTGTTTTCTGAATGTTGAGCTTTAAGCCAACTTTTTCACTCTCCTCTTTCACTTTCATCAAGAGGCTTTTTAGTTCCTCTTCACTTTCTGCCATAAGGGTGGTGTCATCTGCAGATCTGAGGTGATTGATATTTCTCCTGGCAATCTTGATNAGGTTGGTCATAACTTTCCTTCCAAGGAGTAAGCGTCTTTTAATTTCATGGCTGCAGTCACCATCTGCAGTGATTTTGGAGCCCAAACAAATAAAGTCTGACACCGTTTCTACTGTTTTCCCATCTATTTCCCATGAAGTGATGGGACCAGATGCCATGATCTTCGTTTTCTGAATGTTGAGCTGTAAGCCAACTTCTTCACTCTCCTCTTTCACTTTCATCAAGGGGCTCTTTAGTTCCTCTTCACTTTCTGCCATAAGGGTGGTGTCATCTGCATATCTGAGGTGATTGATATTTCTCCTGGCAATCTTGATTCCAGCTTGTGCTTCTTCCAGTCCAGCGTTTCTCATGATGTACTCTGCATAGAAGTTAAATAAGCAGGGTGACAATATGCAGACTTGATGTACTCCTTTTCCTATTTGGAAGCAGTCTGTTGTTCCATGTCTAGTTCTAACTGTTGCTTCCTGACCTGCATACAGATTTCTCAAGAGGCAGGTCAGGTGGTCTGGTATTGCCATCTCTTTCAGAATTTTCCACAGTTTATTGTGATCCACACAGTCAAAGGCTTTGGCATAGTCAAGAAAGCAGAAATAGATGTTTTTCTGGAACTCTCTTGCTTTTTCCATGATCCAGCAGATGTTGGCAATTTGATCTCTGGTTCCTCTGCCTTTTCTAAAACCAGCTTGAACATCAGGGAGTTCACGGTTCACGTATTGCTGAAGTCTGGCTTGGAGAAGTTTGAGCATTACTTTACTAGCATGTGAGATGAGTGCAATTGTGGTTTTGTTTTGTTGATTGTTCCTTAGCTGTGCAAAACTTTTAAACTTAATTAGGTCCCATTTGTTTATTTTTGCATCTGTTACCCTTGCTTGAGGAGACAGATCCAAAAAGATATTACTAAGACATGTCAGAGTGTTCTAACTATGTTTTCTTCTAGAATTCTTATGGTTTCCAGCCCTATATTTAGGGCTAGGCTTCTCTGGTGGCTTAGATGGTAAATGGTGGTTTAGATGGTAAAGAATCTGCCAGCAATGCAGGAGACCCAGGTTCAGGTGAGGAAGAACCCCTGGAGAAATAATGGCTACCCACTCCAGTATTCTTGCCTGGAGAAGTCCATGGACTGAGGAGCCTGGTGGGCTACAGTTGGTGGGGTCACAAAGAGTCAGCCATGACTGAACAACTAACACTTCGCTCACTTCACTTCAAGACATGTCAAAGAGTGTTATAACTATGTTTTCTTCTAGAACTTTTATGGTTTCCAGTCCTACATTTAGATATTTAATCCATTTTGAGTTCATTTTCGTGTATCTGTTTTGGGGCCAGTACCATACTGTTTTGGTTACTAAAGCTTTGTAGTATAATCTGAAGTCAGGGAACATGATACTTCCAGGTTTGTTCTTTTTTCTCAGGATCTTACCTTGAAGGATAGTTCTGAAGTCAATAAATTCTTTCCACTTCTATCTGGGGATATTTTAAATCTTAATTTTCAAAGGACAGTTTCGCTGGATAAATACTGTGAGGTTGAGTCTTTTCTTTCAGTACTTTGAGTGTGCCATCCTATGGACCACTGACTTCTATGGTTTCTGATGGGAAATTAGCTGTTAATCTTGTTGAGGATTCCTTGAATGCAATGTCACTTCTTTCTTGCTGCCTTCAAGATTCTTTCTTCGTCTTTGTCTTTTTTTTTTATTAATTTTAATTTTTTTAGTTTGTTTTGCTTTACAATACTGTATTTGTTTTGCTACACATCGACATGGATNCTAACTGTTGCTTCCTGACCTGCATACAGATTTCTCAAGAGTCAGGTCAGGTGGTCTGGTATTCCCATCTCTTTCAGAATTTTCCACAGTTTCTTGTGATCCGCACAGTCAAAGGCTTTGGCATAGTCAATAAGGCAGAAATAGAAGTTTTTGTGGAACTCTCTTGCTTTTTCCATGATCCAGCGGATGTTGGCAATTTGATCTCTGGTTCCTCTGCCTTTTCTAAAACCAGCTTGAGCATCAAGAAGTTCACAGTTCACATATTGCTGAAGCCTGGCTTGGAGAATTTTGAGCATTACTTTACTAGCGTGTGAGATGAGTACAATTGTGTGGTAGTTTGAACATTCTTTGGCATTGCCTTTCTTTGGAATTGGAATGAAAACTGACCTTTTCCAGTCCTGTGGCCACTGCTGAGCTTTCCAAATTTGCTGCCATATTGAGTGCAGCACTTTCACAGCATCGTTTTTCAGCATTTGAAACAGCTCAACTGGAATGCTATCACCTCCACTAGCTTTGTTCATAGTGATGCTTTCTAAGGCCCACTTGACTTCACATTCCAAGATGTCTGGCTCTAGGTGAGTGATCACACCATCATGATTATCTGGGTTGTGAAGATCTTTTTTGTAGAGTTCTTCTGTGTATTCTTGCCAACTCTTCTTAATATCTTCTCCTTCTGTTAGATCCATGCCATTTCTGCCCTTTATCAAGCCCATCTTTGCCTGAAATGTTCCGTTGCTATCTCTAATTTTCTTGAAGAGATACCTAGTCTTTCCCATTCTGTTCTTTTTCTCTATATCTTTGCATTGATCGCTGAAGAAGGCTTTCTTATCTCTTGTTGCTATTCTCTGGAACTCTGCATTCAGATGCTTATATCTTTCCTTTTCTCCTTTGCTTTTCGCCTCTCTTCTTTTCACAGCTATTTGTAAGGCCTCCCCAGACAGCCATTTTGCTTTTTTGCATTTCTTTGCCATGGGGATGGTCTTGATCCCTGTCTCCTGTACCATGCACGAACCTCATTCCATAGTTCATCAGGCACTCTATCTATCAGATCTAGGCCCTTAAATCTATTTCTCACTTCCACTGTATAATCATAAGGGATTAGGAATGGACATTTCATTGATTCAACCAGAGGTAATTCTGTTGAATGAGAAACATAACTCTTTTTACCCCTGGGTTTGGAGCTGTGAAGATAAAAGCTTCTCTTGCCGCTACAGGGAAGATTTGCCCAAGAATGGACCAATATAGAGTTGAACAGCATCAAGACATGAGAAAACCAGGTGCTGCTATAAGTCCCTAGATCCAGCTGTGCTTGAAGCCTTCTCAGTTGTGTCAATCAGTAAATCCCGCTTTTAAGTTAAACTATTTTCTGTTCTGTTACTTGCAACCAAAAGAGTCCTGATTAATATGTAGAATGCGGTGAATGACTTGATGGTGACTTAATAAATTGGAACCTTTATAATTATGCATTTGTGTCTGAATAAATGAATATGTCCTAAAAAAAATTCTAAGATTCTCATAAATTTTGTTTTGATGATTCTTTTAAAATGAACATCTGAAAATATTAGCAGTTTTAATGGTCATATTTTAAGATTTCATTTAACATTTTTTACTTCTTCAGTTCAGTTCAGTTCAGTTGCTCAGTCGTGTCCGACTCTTCGTGACCCCATGAATTGCAGCCTGCCAGGCCTTCCTGTCCATCACCAACTCTCGGAGTTCACTCAAACTCACGTCCATTGAGTCGGTGATGCCATCCAGCCATCTCATCCTCTGTCGTCCCCTTCTCCTCCTGCCCCCAATCCCTCCCAGCATCAAAGTCTTTTCCAATGAGTCAGCTCTTCGCATGAGGTCCCAAAGTACCGGAGTTTCAGCTTCAGCATCATTCCTTCCAAAGAAATCCCAGAGTTGATCTCCTTCAGAATGGACTGGTTGGATCTCCTTGCAGTCCAAGGGACTCTCAAGAGTCTTCTCCAACACCACAGTTCAAAAGCATCAATTCTTCGGCACTCAGCCTTCTTCACAGTCCAACTTCACATCCATACATGACCACAGGAAAAACCATAGCCTTAACGAGATGGACCTTAGTCGGCAAAGTTATGTCTCTGCTTTTGAATATGCTCTCTAGGTTGGTCATAACTTTCCTTCCAAGGAGTAAGCGTCTTTTACTTCTTAATTAGGTTTATTATAAGAGGAATAGACACTTAAGCTGTAGAGATTGTTATAAAAAATTTTTAAAAGGCTCTCCTCACTCCCATTCACTGTTAACATTTGTGTCTGTGTTTGTAACATTCCATGCATTTTCCATATGTATGTATATGTATACATATATTTACATAATCATTATGGAAATGAAATCATACCATACATATTGTTTAGCAAAATACCTTTTTTGTTGTTAATTTCTGTACCTTTGCATATAATTCCTTCTCATTTCATTCTATGTAATATTCCAACATGTCAATGTATCATAATTAAACTAGCCTCTTATTTATGAATATTTAGGTTTATTTTTTTATACTATTAAATGAGAATATAGTGAATATTCTTGAATACATTTTTACACATATTTAAAAATACATTTGCCATATAAATTCCTAAGGAAAAAATTGTTGGGTCAAAAGTGTGTACTATTTAATAATTTGTGGTTGAATTGCCTAACTAAAAAGGTTGTCCCTACATCAGTAGTCTGGGAAAATGGGAATCTCTTTATCTCTTTGATGATACTAGCTAGTGTCCAACTTTTTAATATTTGTCAGGTTTTTGTTAGTATTGATTTTCAAAGTTTCATTATGAGTTTCAGCATTTTATCCCCATTGTTATTGGCCATATGTATATTTTCAGTGATCTTTTTGGTCATGTGTTAAGATTGTTTTTACTCAATTTTTGCTTATCTTTTGATTTTGCTTTTGCCTTGTAGACGTTTTAATTTTGTGTGATTGAATTAGTGATTCATGGTCGTGTGGGGGAGGCGGTTTCCTGTGTGAGGTTTAAAAGGTCTTTACCAGTGATTTGTAGGACTTGTTTTTCCTTCCATATTGTAACATCTGTGAAAACATGAATTTTCTGTCTTGTCACAGTTTGGCATTGTTGTTTTCTTAGTAACATAAAATAGTTGTGTTTCTTAGGATTGGTAGTTTTAGATTCAGTGAACTTGAAAAATTGTATGGATTTTCTATTTTTATGGTTTAAATTGTTTAAAATCTTTTTGATTTATATTGAATATTTTTGGTATAAGCAGTAAATGGAGAGATCAGCTTTACTGTTTTCCAGATGGCTAACCATTTGTCCTCATTCCAGTTATTGAATGATATGTTTCTTTTCTATATATTTGAAATGCCACATTTATCATATACTGAATTTCCATGTTTTTGGGGAAGGCAGAGTCTGTTTCTGAAATCATTTCTGTTCAGTTCATCTGCCTGCTTGTTTTTTGTGCTGATAGTTCTAAGAATTCTGTAAAGGAACTGCTTATAAACTCAATTTTGCATAAATGATTTTTTATTAGAAATAATAGGATTAGGGCTTTTGAAGAAGAGGTATATGTTCACCATAACAACTAAAAAGATAAAATGCCTATGATAAATCTAACTAGAAAAAAAAGTTTAAACTACTGAGGGATAGGAAAGAAAATATGATTAATTCAAATTTTTCATAGATATGATAGAAAGTTGTCATTTCACTGTAGAAATATAGTTTTTCTTTATTGATCTAATCTCTTGTGGCCTTGCTGAACTGCTTATTAATATTAGTCCTTATAACTTCTTTTGTGGATTTATTAGGATATTTCTACATATGAAATCACATCACTAGAGGTTTATTTCTTGTTTTCTAATTTAGATGTCTTTACTTAATTGATTGGTTGATTTTGCCTACTTGGTTTTACTAGTTAGAACCTTTAGTACAGTGTTGAATAGAAGTGGTGAAAATGTACATTCTGGTTTTTAGGAGGATAGCATTCAGTGTTTAACCATTAAACATGATGATAGTTTTTTTTAGATACCTTTTATCACTTTGAGGAAGTTCTCTTCTAGTCTTAGGTTGTTTAGATTTTCTTGGTCATGATTTGTCAAGAGCTTATGTTTATTGAGACAGCCATGTAGCTTTTGTTCTTTAATCTTTTAATATGGTGTATTATTAATTGATTTTCAGATGTTAAACTAGCTTTGCTTTCATGGGATAAATGTTACTTGGTCTTGGTGTATAGGCCTTTTTTTTTTAATCTTTTGCTAGATTAGTCTGCTAATACCTTGTAAGCATATTGTATCTGTTGATGAGAGACTTTGGAGTGTAGTTTTCATCTGATGTCTTTATATCAAACTCTAGCCTTACCGATTGAGTTGGAAGATGTACCCTCTTCCTTTGTTTCATGAAGGAGTTTATGAAGGATCGATATTTCCTCTGTAAATATTTGATGGAATTCATCAGCGAAGCCATTTCTTTTGGGGGGGAGATTTTTAAATACTAAGTCTGTTCAGATTTTTCTGTTTCCTCTTTAGTTAATGTGTCAGTAATGTGTCTTTTAAGAAGTTTTATAAAAGTTGTTTAATTTTTTGGCATTTATTTGTTTATAGTATTCCTTCCCTTATAAACTTTAAATTTTTGCGAGGTTAGTGTTAGTATCCCTTCTTTCATTTCTAATTTTGTTAGCTTGTATTTTTTCTTTTTTTTTTTAATTGGAGGATAATTGCTTTACAATGTTGTGTTGGTTTCTGCCATATGACAGTATGAATCAGCCATAAATGTGTGTGTATGTGTGTGTGTGTGTGTGTATCCTGTGTGTTTTTTTTTTTTTTCTCTGTAGGTCAGTTTTCATAAAAGTTTGTAAATTTTTTGAGTCTTTTTAAAAGAACCAAGTTTTTCTCTATTTTTCTGTTTTGTATTTCATGTATTTCTGCTCTAAATTTTGAATAATTTTTTCAGCTTGCTTTAGGGTTTAGTTTGTTCCTTTTCTGGTTTATTGAAATGGAGGCTCATGTCATTGATTTGAGATTGCACTTTTTTTCAAATATATAAAAGTATATCATTCCTTCTCAGTACTGCTTTAGCTGCATCCCATTAATTTTGTTATGTTTTTTTTATTCATTCAGTTAAAAGTATCTCTAATATCTCTCTTAATTTCTTCTTTGAGGTATCTACTATTCAGAATTGTGAAGTTTCATTTTGAAATACTTGAAAATTTTCCAGTTGATAACTACTTAATTCTAATTTACTTGATATCTACTTAAATTTTGTTATGGTCGGAAAACATACTTTGTATGACTTAAGTCCTGTTAAATTTTTAAGGCTTGTTTAATAGTCTAGCATTTGCTCTGTCCTGGAGAGTGTGTGCCTGGAAACAATATTTTTTATGTTGTTTGTTGGAGTTTTGTATATATGCCAGCTAGATCTAGTTGATTGAGAGTGTTTTTCTGTTTTCATGCCACCTAGGTCTAGTCGATTGAGTGTTTTTCTGTTTTCAGGTTTTCTGTATCTTTAGCAAAATTAATTTGCTATTTATTTATTCTATCAATTATGTACAGTGCAGTATTGAAATCTCCAGTGATAATTTGTTGAATTTTCTGTTTTCTTTTTAATAATACTATTGTTTCATTATTTTAGGGTTTATAATTGTTACAATACCTTTCTTAATTTATTGACTATCATTAGAAAGAGATATCTTTCTTCATCTTTAGTATTTGTCTTAAAGTCTGTTTTGTCTAATTCTGATGTAACCATTCCACCTGTCTTTTGGTTACTCTTTCCATGGGGATGGGAGTGGGGTGTGTGTATGGGGGTGTGTGTGTGTCAGGGGGTGTGTGTGGGGGTGTGTGTCCGTCCTTGCTCCTCATTTTTTTTCTTTCAGTCTAATTTAAAGTATGTTTCTTGCTGGCAGCACATGGTCGAATCTTGTGCTTTTTTGTCTAGTCTGACAGTCTCTACCTTTCCACTGGGCTGTTCAGACATTCATATTTAATTATGGACTTCATTGGATTTACATTTGCCATTGCTTTATGTATATCTCGTGGGTTTTGTTTCTCAGTGCTTCCTTGCTGCCTTTTGAGTTAAATGTCTTTTAGTATGCCATATTAGTTAGTTACTCTGTTGGTGTTTATTCTAAATATAATTTAAGATATTTTCTTGTGGTTGCTATGATGTTTATATTATACATTTTAACATTAAATAGACTTATTTAATGTTAAATTTAATATTAAATAAACTTATTTAATAGTGACACTAAGTCAATATCAGTAAAATATAGAAACTTTGCTCAGTATAGCTCCATTTTCTCCTTCCTCTATTTTGCCACTGAAGTGAAGTGAAGTGAAGTTGCTCAGTCATGTCCGACTCTTTGCAACCCCATGGATTGTAGGCTACCAGCCTCCTCCGTCCATGGAATTTTCCAGGCAAGAGTACTAGAGTGGGTTGCCATTTCCTTCACGGAATCTTCCCAACCCAAGGATTGAACCTGAGTCTCCCGCATTGCAGGCAGACATTTTACCATCTGAGCCACCAAAGAAGTCAATTATATTTTGCCACTATTGCTATATATATATAATATCCATATATGCTATAAATCTGGCAATACAGTGTTAAAAGTATTGCTTTATATATGCTTATGTCTTTTAAAGATGTTAAGAGAAGAAATGAGAAAAATGTATTTATAGTGTTCTAGCTTAACCCACATATTTACCATTTCTGGTGTTCTTTTCTTCCTGTGTATTTTAAGTGTGGTGTCATTTCCTTTCAACCTCATGGACTCCTTTTAGTATTTCTTGTGTGGCAGGTCTGCAAAAAATTCAATTTTGATCTGAGACAGCGTTTATTATGCCTTTATTTTGAAGGGTAGTTTTGTTGCCTTCTTGGTTGACAGGTTTTTTTCTTTTAGCACTTTCAGAATGTGATTCCTCTGTCTTCTGGCCTCTGTTGTTGATTGAAAGTCAGCTGTTAGTAAACTTCTGAGTTACAGCTCAGGAAAAGCCTGCTGAATTTATGTTGCAAGCATTACTTAACACAGTATAAGTATGAAAAGACAGCAAAAATATCTTCATACTTCCTCATTCCCTCATTGTAACAAAGCCCTTAACTGGGAGAACCTTATTCCCTTTTCTTTCCTCTTCCTCCTCCACTTCCCACGTACTATCATCTTATAATATTCAGAGACACTTCGATTATGGGTCTGACTAGAGAAATGCTTTCAGATAATCATTAGCCCACATCTCCAGTAACTTGTACTCAAAGATGGGATGGGGTTGTAAAGTGCTTTTATAATACAGTATTATTGTTAAAGGGAAAAAAAAAAAAGAAGGCTGTTAATTGTGTTGATGGTTTTCTGCTATGCTGAGTAATTTTTCTCTTTATGCTTGCATGATTTTTCTCCTTGTATTTGTTCTTAACAATTTTGACTATACTGTGTCTAGGTGTGTGTCTTTGTAATTATTCTCCATAAGATTCATTGAACTTCTAAGACCTATAGATGTGATTTCTGCTGAAAAATCTAATTTGGGAAGTTTTTGATTGATGTTTTATTAAAAAAACCTTATTTCCTGCCCTTACTCTCCTCTCCTTTGGAACTCCAGAAATGTTGGTAAGTTGGTTGCTGAGGCTCTGTTCAATTTTCTACAACCTTTTTTTCTTCACTGTCCTTCAGATTGAATATTTTGTACTGATGTATTTCTTCAAGGTCATAGGTTTTCTTCAGCTGTCTTGAATTGTGTAGTGAAATTTTTGTTTTAGTTATTGTACTTTTTGGCTTCAGAGTTTCCATGTGGTTCTTTTACCTAAATGCTATACCCTTACTGAAAATTTTTTTATTTGTTGATTGTTCTCATAATTAAAGATGGGGTCTGTTCAAATTTTTAACATCTTTATATGGATATTTTGAAATCTTTGCTTAAACCAACATCTGGGGATACTCAGAAACCATTTGTAGCAATTGCTATTTTTTATTAATGTGGGTTGCATTTTTCTTCCCTCCTGTCCTTCCTTTTTCCCTCCCTCCTTTTCTTCCTTTCTCCCTCCCTCCTCTCTTTCCTTTCCTTTCTTCCTTCCTCATAATTTATTGTTGAAAACTGGGCATTTTAGATAACATATTGGAGTACTTTCAGATTGTGACTCCCCCATCCCTGCCTGCCTAGGTTATTGTTACTGTTGTCATTTTGGTATTATTTATATCTAATACAATCTACTGAATATTTTTAATTTTGAATAAAAGTTTATCTGCTAAAATAGACACTAATGAGTGAATATCCAAGAAAATTCTGTAATGAAAGGGTACTGAGAGGTAAATAGCTCTGTTGGAATTTAAACTTTAAAAAAAAATATGGATACAGTGTTGCAATGTTTTAAAAAGTGAATTAGTGTTATACTCTCTGAAGTATGCTTCCCTGATGGCTCAGACGATAAAGAATCTGTCTACAGTTCAGGAGACCTGGGTTTCGACCATTGGGTTGAGAAGATCCTTGGAGGAGGAAATGGCAACCCACTCCAGTATTCTTGCCTGGAGAATTCCATGGACAAATGAGCCTAGCGGGCTAGAGTCCATGGGGTCGCAGTCAGATGACCGAGTGGCTAACACTTTCCCTTTTTCTAAAGTACAAAGATGGACTTATTATTGGTATGTTTTAGGTGAGAAAGACTGTTCTTCTTGCCTTTGCACCACTGTAAAAAACAGATCTTAAAATCATAGGATGTATCATACACTGTCTGTTCTCAGAGCTTCCTGTGGAGGAGTAAATACAAACTATTCTTTATAGATAGGATGTGATGTTTTTAAAGACCTCTATGGTAGGAAACTCCATAAATTCTTTAGTGCATTTAGTCTGTGCTGAGAAATATTCACTGATAGGAAGTTTTCTTCTTGTGTATAGCTTATGATCTTCATTTTTATTTTTGAGGGGTATGGTATGCAATCTTCCTATGATGATTCTCATCTTCTGTCAGCTTTTCTTCTCAGATGACCTTGCTGATTGTATTTCTGTAGGTATTTCATGATTTTACAACTCTTAATTGTTTTCTATTGTAAACACATGTGCACTCTGTGTAGGACTAGTTCTATTTGTTGTTTGTAAGGCCTAAGATTGTATTTGCTTCTCTCCTTACTTCATAGCTTTTACAAAGCAGATACTGTGTTATGGAGTGATTTTTTAATCATTTATTTTCTCTTTTGTAAATGTTGAGGTCTGTAACTTTCTGAATTTTCTTCAATTCCCATGTCTCTGAAGTTGTTCATCCCAGATGTAGGCAAATTATTCTTTACAAGGCCAGGATTATTGCACAGTTACTCCTCATCACTGTTATATTTTCCCAGTTTCAGATTTAAAAATTAGTCATTGCACTGTCTATTCAGACATAGTTTACTATTTACAGAGAGTGATCATCATTATGCGTGTGCATTTGTCCATGTTGTATTTGTACAGTATTTTTTTCTCTCCGTAAGTAATGTTTTTGTATTTTTTTTTTTTTGTAGGAATTGGATGGCATAAGCAATTGAGGTGGTACTGAGGGTTTCTGAAGTCTATGAAAGGTAGAAACTCAACCATGATTTCTTTTTCAACTCTACAGCATTCCCTTCCTTGAAGTCTTCATTTTTACATTAGTCTCAGGTAATTTCAGTACTTAACTGTTAATAATCATGAATAAGTAAAATTTTCTAATATAGAACTTTTTTTTGGCTGCTGGATTTTCATGTTGAGTTTGTGTAATAGTTTCTTTATGTTGTGTTTATATCTGGAAGACACTTGGGATTTAATATTTTTTTTTGAGAAAACAGTACTAAGAGAAAATTGATGAATAAAGATACAGTTTTGGGTTTTAAGTTTAACACAGGAAGATATGTGTAGCTTATTATGTAATCTTAGATGAAATTTAAGTGGGAAGGTGTTTCCTTCTTTAACCCTTTTTCTCAGCAGGCTATTTCACATTTTTCACCTATCTGTCATCAACACATACACACCCACATTAAGTTTTCCAGAATTTCCAGGAAAACTATTTTCATATGTTGGAAAATTAGACCTGTTAATCAAAGTTAATGGTGTTTGGCATACAGTTTTTTAAATGTGAAAGAACATACCAGTTACCGTACATTCTTTCATATTGTATGTTTGTTTATGCCAGTATAAGGAAGCAATCATGTAGATAATTTAATAATCATTTTTATTAAGTATATTGGTTAAAATTTAGACTTGTCAGCTCTAACAGGTGCTTAAAATGGTAGCAATATATTTATGTTATTTGAAAAGTCCATATAAACAAATTCAGGATTGTCTGGAAGCTCCAGAATCGTCATGGCCTAGGTCTTTGTCTTGCTATGCTGTTCTTAACATACACCTTCTGTCTTGTGGTCCAAGAAGGTGCCATCATGCCTACCAGTAGAAAGAAGGGAAAGGAAAGAACATTACTTCTCCCTTTAGGAGAGTTATGTATATCATTTCTATTCATATCCGTTGACTATAATTGTCACATGACCACAGCCAGCTGCAAGGAAGGCTGGAAAACGAGTCTTATCTAGGATCTAGGTCATATGTGTCTCACTTAATGTTTTATTTTTGGGCAAGAAGGAGAGAACAGCATTTAGGGGTCAGCCAGTTGTCTCTTAGGTTAAGATTTGTCAGATTTACTTTCTATTTATCTAGTTGCTCTAAAATTAAAATATAATTTTTATCATCTAAGATGTTTTAACTCTTGGCCTGTGATAATACTTGGGGAAATTGTTCTTACTTGAGTTTTGAGGCAATTTTAGTTTTGTGAATAGTCATCATAGTTCTTTGATTAAATACTGCTAATTTTGATATCATAAGATGAATTAAGGTCTTAAAATTGATTTGAAATAATTCCTCATTTTGTTTCACTGCCATTAGATTGACATGATTTATTTAATGTTTTTAGACTTTTAAGGCAAGGATGAGGGCCTCGGGTGAGATGATCTTTTAGCTACACATAAAGCTACATGATGTGTCACTGGTTCCTTCTAACTCTAAAAAGTTTGTTATTCTAAATGTTCAGATCTCATCAGAACAACTTATTCCCAGAGACATTATATACTTGTTTTTTTAGATGAAAAATATTTCATTGTGATTACATTTTGTGATTCTTATCCTGTTTAAATATTTTATTTAAACATGTATCAATATGCTTCTATAAGAGAATTTATTAAAGGGTTGGAAATTAGTTGTCAGTTTTCCATCGTATTTTATGTCAACATCAACATGTATTAACCTTGTTACCTTTTTCTGAGATTTAAGATAAGTTTTATAAATTAGTATACTTGTATTTATATCAGGCCTCTTGATTTAGCTTTTAGTAAGCGGTTATAAGACATTGTAGGTGTTTTTGGCATTGAAGGTGATGAATACATTTTTAGTTTTATTGTACTTCACAAATAAGGTTTGTACTGATAAGTGAGAACATTTGTCCAGTGTTTAAATAATGTTGATTTGGATAGTTAACACTTCTCTCTTCTGGAATGAGTCTTTGTTATTATATAGTACATGTTAAAAATCACTTAGGTGTTTAGTGTTTGGACTAGGTAAACTTGTGTACAGGTTTAGGAAGTTTAGGAAGTACTTTTTATATTCCTTTTAGTATACAAGGCTAGAAAATTTATAATTTCCTCAAGATTAATTAATATTAATGTTTGAATTTTGGGTATTGGCATAAAATGAAATGAATGAAACAACTAGATTAAGCAGAATGTAGGATTCTATTTTGCTTGGTTTGTTTTTACCCTTTCCCTCTCCCTTTTAAATGTAGCTATTTCTCAACCAACAGTTGACATAAGTTTGATGTTTGGTATTGCTGAATAACACTAATTTCTTATTGTTATGTTGTATTAGAAGACTGGCGACAGTATTTGAAATGGAGAATATGCTTAGATTCTGCTTTATTTTAGCAGAGCATCAGACATATGGAGATGCCTGTTAACTTTTATTCTCACTGGCACTAATAAGAAAGGCCATTTTGTTTAGCTGTGATTATTATAAATGATCCTCCTATTAGGATGTTTTGAATGTATCAATTTAAAAATCAGAGGGCATAGTTTACAAGATAAGCTTTGTAGATGTAAGGTGGTAGTTATACAAAGGTAATCTGAGGGGGTTTCTGGAGGTAAAATATCCCTAGATAAGAGGTAGATCTTGTTTTTAAATTAGAGATGAAGCAGTTTTTGCTTAGGTCAACATTTTGATGGATGAGAAGGAATAGAAAGCTTAGGAGTGACAAATGGCAGATTGTTAAATCCATTTTTATCAAGGGTTTCTTTGTAGTACCAATTTGACTTAAGGCTGATTGATATTTGTATTTGTAATGCTGATGTTTGTAAGGCATAATTTCTTACTGAATCCTACATAGGTTAGAAATATTGCTATCCAAATTAACTGGCATCCTTCAGATGAGTTTGTTGAAAAATACTTTGAATCAGAAGTAATTTGTGAAATCTAGCTTTTTTTAAAAAAATCTGTTTCAGATTCCTTTAAGTACTTCTGTTTTGCCTACAAGTGATTGGGTTTTGGTACAAAAGCAGGGTACTTTTAATTTGGGAGAATATTTGGAGTTGGAAGTTACTTTTTGTTTTTAGAAAAGAATGATATTTAGGTTTGCCCACTATAATCTGTTTTGACTCATTTAATGTTTTATATAATTCAGTAAATGTTAATGGAAAATAATATTACAGCCAAACTCAGTGAAAGAAACACAAAAGCAATATCTTTAAGTGAGAAATATTTCTTTCATGGTTGAGTACAGATTTAATTAAAGGTGATAAAATGGCAGATGAATATTCACCTGTATTCTGAAGGAGAAGTCAGATGCTTTCAAGAATTTGAGAAGATTATTGCACAAATCTTCAAATCTGTTTTCAGTTTAAAACATATAGCCCCTTTTTTCTTAATACAGGTGTATCTTTGGCATAGCTCCTACATTTATCAGCCATATTTAGGATTGTTTTTAAAATTTCCTAGTGAAAATGGGAAAGTAAAGGAAAGAGAGAAAGAGAGATTTTCCTAAAATAACTTGGTAAAGGTTTGAAGAAAGAGTGGAAGGATTAAGACAGTGTATAAATTCATGACAAAAAGAATGAAGGAGAAATGCACTGAGGCAGAAGTGGAAAATAGGAATTGTGGAAAGTGTCCATCCCTGATCAAGGAGAAAAGGGATTCTGTGTCACATAGAATTCTCCCATGGTAGCCACGAGATGGGAGTAGCCAACTGTGGGGAGCTGGATTGCTTTATCAAGCCAAGCAGTGGTGACAGGGTGGCCTCAGTGGGTGGGTGAGAAGAGAATGAGTTCAGCGAGTGCTTGTGTCCAGGGCCTTTTCAAGACAGGAGGTAGTATGGTATGGCAAAATGTGCATTAAACCAAGTAAGTTTGTCTTCAAATCCCAGTTTCCCTCCTAGCTATTTAACTTTGGGTGAACTCCAGTTTCTGCATCTGTTAAATGGGCATATACTGTTGCTGTCTTGAGTGTGACTGTGAACATTAAGTGGAGTAACACACCAGTGTGCCCAGCACATTGTCTTACTTACAGTAGGTCCTCAGCACATGTTAGTTTTCTTTCTTCTCCAGGTTATGCTAATCTCTGAATTTTGTAATATAGCCTCAAACCTGTTAATAAATTTGGAGAGACATTTTCTTCATTCATTGCATAGAATTCCCATAAAAAAGCTCAGTAAGCATTTTAAGTGCCTTGTATAATTGATTAAAAATGAGTAATAAGGCCCAACTTGTTCATATATTATGCTTCTGTTAACTTTGTCCTCTGAAAACAAGCCCAGACTGAGAAAATACTTGTCTCAAATGCTGATATTAAAGCCCATGTGTTTGACTACTTATTAAGAGCCCTAACTCAAGGCTTATTTACTCTATTTCAACTTATACAAATCTATTATTATAAAGCTTAGTTTCTATTTGCTTGCACACAGTTGATTAGAAAGAAGCATTAAGTTAGAAGGTGACAAGAAGGGTCACCTGTCTCTTCGGGAAGACTGGAGAAAGTGATGGCTTATAATTTATATTCTCTTTTTAAGTACTGCATTGCTGTTAGGCTTATGTGTTTTGGATTACTCAATTGGCTGTAACTTGGATTAATTTTATACGACTGAACCAAACATTTTTCAATATTGAAGGATAGTGAGGGTGTGTGTGGGTGTGTGAATGGAGCAGAAAGCTGAATTGTGATCCCTTCAGTATCCCTGTTATTATGTATACCTTCTAGCTTCTCTGGCAGAGGGATGGAGATGGAAGGATTAAACTTGGAAGGAGGAAAAGAATACAGCATTTGAACTAATCTGTTGGAGGGAGAAATTGGCCCAAGGTAGGCCCCTCCTTCCTTCCTTCTGTCTCCCTAAATTCTGGTTTTTAGTAATCTGTGTTCTGGGTAACTCCAGAAGGAGTGCCATTTCACCTTTAGTTAGCTGAGTTATTTCTAGAACATCATTGTCCATCCTGTCTTGGATCTTAATAGCTCTGCGATTTTATATTCTTTGTCAGCTACCCAAACTTCCTTCACATACAAAATAATGGATCGTTATAAGGAGCTCAGGGTGGCTTAGAGCTTATTATTCCCTCTAGTCATTCTTTTCCCCTGTTTGACAGAGGCTCCTGGGAATGTAGACTAGTTATTTCTTGTTTCTTCCAGAGCAGCCTTTCTTGTAAGAGACATGACTTAAGCATTCTTTCTTTCTCTCTGCTGTGTAATATTCCATTAATTATATAGACAAGTGGGTCAAAAAACAGTTGGCTTTTTGAAGATTTAGCAGAAAGAGACACTTAAATATTTACATCTTAGTGTGGATTGATAACATCAGTTTCATTTCTTTGTACTTGACTGAATCTTCCTGAAAATACTGAAATTAGAGGGAAAGTAGCCTGTGTTAACTTTTGAGCATGCATGGAGTCTTGCATGGTTTGAGTTTTTGAATGTGCAGTGAAGTGAAGCACATGGGAGCTTTGACTGAGGTCATATAGGAGGTGTAAGGGAGAAATTTAAGGTTGGTGAGAGCTTCAAAGACAGTAAACAACACACTTTTCATGATCATTTTTCTTAGGGTAACTTTGTCCTTTTCCCTTTTACCATAGGCTTAGTGAAATTGACTTTGTTTGAGAGCCTTGTTTATTTCCTGTCCAGCTTTCTCTGCCCCAACACTGTTTAAGATATGTGATACAAGTATGGCTCACTTATTTGTCTGTATATCTTCTTGATCCCCCACCCCCACCCCCGCCATGTATCTTGGAGAACTTTTACCCAGCACATATGGCTGCCTGATTCATTTTAATGGCTAATGTGTATTCCGCTGTGTGGATGAATCATAGTTAAACAGGTTTTCCATTAGAGGATGCTTAGGCATTTCCAATCCTTTTCCATTAAAAGGTCACATCCTTGTACATAAATCTTTGGTTAATTTTTATGACTAAGCACATAGATAAGATTATATATACTCCTAGCAATGAGATTGTTGTGTCAGTGGTCAACAGTTTTCATTTTGGTAGATATTTCCAAAGCTAACTTTAAAACTGTCAGAGCAGTGTTCCTTGATATTGGAGTCTGTGTTGATATCTTAATATTTTCTGATATTTCAGGGAAATTGTCTCAGAAACAGTTTCTAGGCTAGCCAGTAACTTGAAATATATAGGTTAATTTGGGGTTAGAGGAATAAGAACCAAATGTGAAAAAGGAAGATCAATTCCTTTTTCTGTCTATATGGACTGTTTTCAAGAAAATTTTCATAGAGGTCAAGTTTGCCCTTTATTTACAGTGTTTCCACCTCCCATTCCATTTATTACTTCCTAGTTGTGATATCTTCCTGTTTCAGATGCCTCATTCTGGCACTATTTTTTTTGCATACTTACCTTTCTTCCCTCAAATATTCTCTACTTCCAAAGTATTTTGACTTCCTCAGTACTTACTGTTCCAGCCTGATGTTAGGGATAAGATTAGTTTTTTAAAAATTAAATTTTTATGTTTGTTTTCCTAGGTTTATTATATGTTAACACACTGTTATAAGAGTATAGTTGTAAGCATTATGCATATATTAGGATAGGGCTTCCCTCATAGCTCAGTTGGTAAAAAAATCTGCCTGCAATGCTGGAGACCCAGGTTTGATTCCTGGGTTGGGAACATCCCTTGGAAATGGGATAGAAATGGCAAGCCACTCCCATATTCTTGCCTGGAGAATCCCATGGACAGAGGAGCCTGGTGGGGGGTTGCAAGACTCAGACACGACTTAGCAACTACACTACCACCACCATATATTAGGATATACTAAACTTTTTTAATTTGATGAGGTATATTATAAAAAACATTGGGGGTGAGGACCACTGCTTTAGGGAAATGTAGACCTTGCAGTGGGTTAGTGAGTCAGCTTTAATTTTGGTAATCTTAAAAAAAAAAAGTCTGTCCTAGGTTAGTTTGTCTAATATCTTTTATTAATGTCTGCTTTTAATGATTACTTCTTTTTACTTCTCCCATATTCTTTAAAAGCTCCCAGGGTGTGTGTGTTTGTGTTTTTTTATTTTAATAATATGTATGTGGCAATAGCAGATGTCACAGCAGTAAAGGGTGGCTTTGTGTATATATTGGTCCCTTTTGAGTCCTTTAGGAAAACAGTAAATAGATTAGAAGTATATAATTGATTTGGTAAGGATTTCCAAAGAAATAAGCAAATTTTAACCCTAGTAGACTTAAGTTTATTAGTTGTAGGATAGTTTATTTTCTAAGAAATGTGATAAATAGAATATTTGAAGAGGGTAGTTATTTGGTGATGTATTTTAAATATTTGTCATTTGGACTACTAAAATATTTCAAAAAGGGAAATTAAATTCTTGTTCCTTTGTCCAGTATGTCTTCTGGAGTTATGATACTAACTGGTACCAGGGAAGACACAGCAAGTATGAATTACATTTTTTCTTTTGTTTACGTTACTGTTTATGTGAGCTGTTTTTAAGCTGTTGTGTTTTTGTTGAGTTGCTAAGTTGTATCTGACTCTTTTGCAACCCCATGGACTGTACCCCACCTGGCTCCTCTGTTCATGGGATTTCCCAGGCAAGAATTTTGGAGTGGGCTGCTGTTTCCTTCTCTAGAGGATCTTCCTGACCCAGGGATTGAACCCAAGTCTCCTGCTTGGCAAACAGATTCTTTACCACTGAGCCACCTGGAAAAGCCCATTTTTTGAGCTGTACGTTTAAATAAAGTTTTCTCCCTAGATGATGTTAATAAATGAAAGATTATTTTAGATTTCAGCAGTATATTAACATTTGAAAGCTGTGATTAAAGTAGTAACCATTACTACCTCATTGGTTTATACTTAATACATTTACTAATTGTAGTCCTTTCATGTTGGGGGTGTGTGTGTGTTTATTTTATACAGCCTGGTAAAAAACAAGCCATACCGTGCCTTGACAGTCTTTAAGGTAAAATGTCTTTGGATTTCAAGATGATTATTATGCTAGTTCCTCGAGTAACACAATGGAGTATGAATTTATAGCAACCAAAGTTAGAAGAGCAGGCTTAATATTGCCTATTTTTCCTATAATAATGGAGAAAAAAGATAATGTAATTATTTAGTAGGGTCTAATTCTTATGACCTCTTAAATTTAATCATGGGCAATTATTTAAGAATATATTAGTAATGAAAATACTTTTTCCATTTAACATTTAAAGCATTTAAAAGAAATAAAATTACTTTATAGAAAGTTCAAATTAGAAATACAAGTATGAAAAAAATTAGTAATTTCACTACCCAGTGGTAATATTAATGTTAGCATTTTCAGTAAAGCTGTGTACATTCAGACACATATTTACATAAACTTTTCCCTTAATGTATTGGGCTGTTTCCCAAAATTTTAAAATATTTTTCAAGAATATTTTTTGACTGTATTTTTTTTAAATTTCAGCAGACTTAACTTTTTATTGAAGTATAATAACTGACAGAAATGTGTGCATATCACAGATACACATCTTAAAATTTTACAAAGTGGGCACACCTGTATAGCCAGCATTCCACTCAAGAAAAAATGTTGTCTGCTCCCAGATACCCAACTTCTTCCTATCAACAGTCTCCTCACACAAGCATAGCCATTTTTCTGATTCTAGAAAATTTTGAGATATAATTTATATAAAATAAAATTTGCCCATTCTAAGAGTACAATTCAATAATTTTTAGTAAATTTGTTGAGTGGAGCAACCATTACTTTAGTTTTAAAATGCATATATGGATATAATTTAACCCAGTTTCTTTTTGTTGACTACTTAGTGTAATTCCAGTTTTTCACTATTAAAGTACTGCCATAGTGATTTTTCATGCCTATCTTTATATGCATATTTCTGATTTCATCAGGATAGTTTCCTAAAAGTATTATTTATCACCAGTTCAAAGGATATATGCATTTTTATGGGTTTTGATACAGTGTACCAATTACCTTTGGAAATAGTTGGACTAAAGTACTCCCACTGTCAATAGATTTTTTTCCCTGCAAGGTCAACCTTGGATGTATTTTTTAAGAGTTGTTATCAATTTGGGGGATAAAATATGGTTTTAATGTTCATTTCTTTGATACTGCTGTGACTACTATTTTATATATTTAGTGACTGATTCTAATTTTTCTTTATGATTTACCTGATAGTATTCTCTCAGTTTCTTTCTTAATGTTATTTCTTATTTTAATTTTTAAGATGTTTTACTATATTAAAGGATATGGAGCCATCTGGTGTTACAAATACTTTCTCCCAGTTTGCTTTATTTCATGCTCATTTTTCATAATGAAATAGATTAGTGCCTTAATGTCAGAAATAAAAATTTGCATTTTATTCTACCAGCTTTTGGAAATTTACTGGTAATTTTTAAATTGGAGGCAATATTGAATTATGTGAATAAAACTTTTATTGAAAGTATGGATACCTTTCATAATTTGAAATTTAAAAAATTCAAGTAGGCATATAAAACTAATTTGTTATGCTTTGTTGCCAAACTTGGTCTTTCTAGGCAGTTATACTTAAGCATGAACATTGACGACAAACTGGAAGGATTATTTCTTAAATGTGGCGGCATAGACGAAATGCAGTCTTCCAGGGCAATGGTTGTAATGGGTGGAGTGTCTGGCCAGTCTACCGTGTCTGGGGAACTGCAGGAATCGGTGCTTCAAGATCGGAGTCTGCCTCACCAGGAGATCCTTGCTGCAGATGAAGTGTTACAAGAGAGTGAGATGAGACAACAGGATATGATATCACATGATGAACTCATGGTCCATGAGGAGACAGTGAAAAATGATGAAGAGCAGATGGAAACACATGAACGACTTCCTCAAGGACTACAGTATGCACTTAATGTCCCTGTAAGTAACTCCTTTATAAGATATTAAACTTAGTTAGAAACATAATTAATTATCTGTTAAGTGATACAGTCATTGAAGACATTTCAAAAAATGCTTAAAATCTGATATAAATAGTTCAAATGTATGTTCTAAAATAGATATACCAAATATTGATAAAAATGATGATGATAAGGCTAGATTAAGTTTTTGTATTATATACATTTTAGGAACATTTTATGGATAACATTTATTTGTCAGGATTACTGTGTATTAAATTTTAAGTGCTTAATTTTAAAAGATACTTTGTTTTAACTTTCGGATTTCTCCTTAAAGGATAGAAGGATTGGAAGAAAAAAAAAAGTATAAGGATTGAATCTGGAGCATTGCTAGAAAAAGATCATATACTTGAGAATTTTTCCTTCAAATTTTGTAACTGTTGGCAATTCCTGCCTTCTTTTATTTTTTCATTATCTTTAAAAAGTATTTCACCCTTTCAGTCTTTCCTATTTAACCTCGATGTCACAGGTCATCACCTAAGATATTCTTTTGTAGATACCCATAACTTTTTTTTTCAATTCAAAGGAGTATTTATTGAGCCCACATTAAATGGGACATGCTTAAGATATTTTGAGATGCCCTTCTTCTGTGTACAGTTTCTGCTTATCCCCAAGTGGATGCATGCTATGTCTCACAGTCTTTGTAGTTATTCAAGCTTCTATAATGGAATGGTAGGCTTGTTCAGAGACTCACAATCTTTTTAGAAAGTTGTACATTTTCTGGAAAAAAAAAAAGAGCAACAGTAACAAACCAAACAGTGAGCTGGACTTGTTGCTTCCCCTGAAGGCTCAGGGCTCATTTGGTGCTTCAGTCACAGGCTCTTTGGAACAGCCAGCAATGACCTCTTCATAATCTTCACGCCAAGAATTATTTGTGCGAAGTGAATTGTAATCAGCTCTGGCCTCAGTGACTTCTTTCTCAGTACTGAGGGTATTTAATTCCACATCAGTAAGCAATGCAAAATCTGTGTGTTCTTTAAGTACAAGTCAGTGATTGTTTCTGTATTTTGGTCACTGATCAAGTCTAGTAGTTCAGTGGCTGACTGAGTCTAGGTCAGTGGTGAATTCTGGGAGTAGTGTGGGATAAGTCAAGCCAGGGCAAACCAGGCAGAGGAGCAGGGCCTTCCTGAGCAGGGTGCTGATGCAGGCAGGGAGTCTGAGAAGCTGAGTGGTTTTTTTGCCTTCTTGTGTCTTTATTTTTACCTGATGATCAGCAAAACTACTACTGTCATAAAATCTTTGTCTATTGTTTATGTGATATTAAACCTGGATCCTTTCAGTACTTCTAATATACTGTGCTTTTCTTTTGCTTTAGGACCTTCATGTATCCTACTTGTAATATTTATTCCCCTTAATCATAACCCCTCTCTGTGTTTTAAACTGATCAGTGCTTCATCATCATCAGCCTGCCACTTCTGTCCAGTCTAGGTTTACTCCCTGCAGTAGGGACTTGTTCAGTTTGTCTCTAGTAGATAGTAGGCTCTCTGAGAGCATGAATTTTGTCTTACGTTTCATTATGGCCCAGGTGTTAGCACATGATGTGAACGAGTGCATAACTACTTACAGTTGTGTTCTAATACATGTGCTCACCAACTTTTACCTGGTCTATTGCAGTAGCCTTTTCCTTTTTCTACCTGTTGATGGTGATGAATTACATTAATTAATTTTTTAATGCTGAATCAGCCTTGCATACCTGGAAGAAATCCCACTTTGTTGTGGTGTATAATTATTTTTATACATTTTTAAAATTCAATTTACTAGTACCTGTTGAGGATTGTTGCATCTATATTCATGAGATACATTGGTCTAGTTTTCTTTTCTTGCAGTATTTTTGTTTTGATGTTAGAGTAACCCTGGTTTCATAGAATAAGTTAGGAATATTCACTCTGCTTTGGTCTTCTGGGAGAGATTGTAGAGAGTTGGTACAGTTTCTTCCTTGAGTGTTTGATGGAATTCACCAGTGTAGGGCCTGGTACTTTCCTTTTTGGAAGGTTAGTAATTCAGTTTCTTTAATAGCTATAGATTCAGATTGTATGTTTCTTCTTATATGAGTTTTGACAAATTGTGTCTTCCGAGGAATTGGTTCAGTTCATCTAGGTTATCAAATTTGTGGCATAGAGTTGTTCATAGTATTCTTTTATTATCCTTTTAGTGTCCATGAGGTCTGCAATGATGTTCCCACCTTAATTTCTGGTATCAGTAATTTATGTCTTTTTGTCTTAGCCTGACAAGAGGCTTGCTGCCTTTTTTTTTTTTAAAGTATGTCAACAGTTGCTTATTTATTTATTTTTGGTTGCACTGGGTCTTCCTTGCTCTGTGCAGGCTTTCTCTTGTTGCAGTGAGCAGAGGCTGCTCTTTGGCTAACAATTTTTAAGCATATAGTATTACATCCAGTGTCAGCATATAGTTAATTGCACTCTCGTTGTACAGGAGATCTCTAGAACTGTTTTGTCTTGCAAAGCTGAATTTCTCTACCCACTTAACAGCAGTTCTCCATTGTTACTTCCCCCTAGTAAAAGCTTACTAATTTTATAGAGAATTAGCTTTTGATTTTTTTCTGTTGTTTTCCAGTTTTCAATTTCATTGATTTCTCCTCTAATTTTTATGATATCTTTTCTTATGTTATTTTGGATTTAATTTGCCACCCATGGTTTTTGGGCTTCTCAGGTGGCACTAGTGGTAAAGAACCTACCTGCCAATGCAGGAGACACGAGTTCAGTCCCTGTGTTGGAAAGATTCCCTGGCAGAGGGCATGGCCACCCACTCCAGTATTCTTGTCTGGAGAATACCACGGACAGAAGAGCCTGAAGGGCTGCAGTCCATAGGGTTGCAAAGAGTTGGACATGACTTTGCGACTGAACACACACACACACCCATAGCGTTCGGTGATACAAATTTCTCTCTAAGCACTGCGTTCACAGTGTTCCACAAATTTTGATAACTTGTATTTTTATTTTCATTTGGTTCATTTTATCTTTTTTTTCTGAGATATGTTCTTTGATTCATGTGTTATTTGGAAATGTGTTATTTAATCTCCAAGTTTTGGGGATTTTTCAGCTATTTTTTTGTTACTGGTCTATAGTTTTAATTCAGTTCTGGTCTGAGAGTGTATATTGTATGATTGTTTATTCTTCTCATTTATGAAGTTGTATGTTTTATGTGCCCTAAATGTTGTTTGCCTTGACAAATGCTCCATGTGAGATTGAAAAGAATAAAATAGTCTGTTGATGGTAATAGCTTTCTTCTTGGACTGATTGTAACCTCAGCCATACCTGTCTGTTTTTCAGATGATTTCTATAATGATCTTTTCAAAATGAGATTTATACTTACATTTTCTTCGCAGAAGTTTTTCAGAGGTTTCTTTTTGCTAAAAAGCTGAAATGCACTCTTTTGCTTGGGCTAAAAGAGCCCAATCAGGTCTCTTCTCATCTTATCCAGCCCCTGCAAGCCCTACTGCCCACTTTGTGGTTTTAAGTACATTGAAATTACATTAGTTGCCCAGGTCCAATATGATTTTTTCTCTTACTTCTGTACATGTTGGATATACCTGTAATATTCTTTGTTTGGCAGTCTACTGTTTTTTACTTCTCAAAACTTTCCTTTGTATAATTTTTCATTATAATAACTAACTTTTCATTTCTTTGCTTGTGAGACCATGAGGTCTCTTCTCTGAAACTTGTATTTTAAACTTTGTGTTCTCAGTAACTGGGCTGTGGAGGCAGTCATATATTTTTTGAGTGAAAGAAATCTTTTTTAATTGAGAAAAAGTTTGAAGTGAAATGTGGGTCCTAAGTTACAATTCAGAATTTTGACAGCTGCCTAAACTTGTGTGTAACCCATAATGCATCAAGATGTAGAATATTTTCATCATCCTGGAAAGTTTGTTTTCTTCTTGGTCAGTCCACTCCACAACAATTGTTCTGATTCCGCCCCCCTCTGCCCTTCCCCCCCATCATAGATTAACGTTGTCCTTTGAGAACTTTGGGCTTCCCTGGTGGCTCAGACAGTAAAGAATCTGCCTGCAGTGTGGGAGACCTGGGTTTAATCCCTGGGTTGCCTGGAGAAGGAAATGGATGCCCACTCCAGTATTCTTTCCTGGAGAATCCTGTGGACAGAGGAGCCTGGTGGGCTACCGTACATGGGGTTGCAAAGAGTCAACACAGTTGAGTGACTACTGTGAGAACTCTATATGAATGAAATCATGTGTAACTCTTCTCTCCAGTTTCTTTTGCTCAGCATAGTGTTTCTGCAGTTTTCCATGTTGATTTAGTGTTATCAGTAAGTAGTTCATTTTTTTCATTATTGATTAACATTCTGTTGTTATATATTATCCTAAAATTTTATTTCCCTCTTCATGGTTATTTATTATCTCTAGTTTTCAACTTTTATGAATAAAGTCACTGTGAATGTTGTTAAAAAAGTCTTTTTTAATTTCTTCTGGGTACATTTTTATAGAAGTTAAGCTGTTTCTCTTCTGTTTTCTTTTTGTTTAATCTGGTTTCTATCTTTGCATCAGTATTACTCTTGATTGGTATATTTTCTATAGAAAATCCTGAGATCAAGTAGTGTAGGTCCTCCAGTTTTGTTATTCTTTAGCAGATTACTGTGACTGTTGTAGTTGGTTTGCATTTTCATGTAAAATGCAAGATCAGCCTTTCAGTTTCTATAAAATGAACTATCTGGGTTTTAGTTGAAATTACATTGATTGTATATATTGACTTGATAAAAACCAGCAACTAAAAAGTAGAGGCTTCCAGTCCATGAACATGATGTATTGTTAAGTTTATTTTGCTTTTCTTTAACTTCTCTTGGCTTAGTTTTTATCATAGAGTTTCTGGACATATTTATTTGGTTAAGTTTATCCTTAAGTATTCCATGTTTAAGATGTTATTGTAAATGGTGTTTAAAAAAAAAAAACTTACAGTGTCTAATTGTTGGTGACTAGTATATAGGAATGCAGTTGATTCTTTTTATGTTGACCATGTATCCTGTGATCTTGTTACGTGTACCTGTTCTAGTAAGATGTCTTCTGTTTTTTTCGGGGTCCCTATTGTCGATACATTTTAAATCTTCCTTCCCAACTTATATGTTTTTTACTTTTTTCTTCCTTATTGTATGGACTAGGCTTCTAGAACACTGTTGAATAAAAGTGGTAAGAGTCGGTATTTTTGCTTTCTTCTAATCTTTAGGGGATTGTATTCAGTTCTTCACCATCAATAATTGTTTTAGCTATAAAGTTTTCATAGGTTATCTTTATTTACGAGGTGGAAGATGTTTTCTTTGTACTTTGCTGAGATTTCTTTTAAAGTTGTGAATGGATGTATAACTTCATTGATATTTTTCTGTACCTATTAGATGATCATATGATATTCCTTCCATTTCTTAAAGTAAACTTACTGATTTTCAAATGTTAAGCCAGTCCTGCATTCCTGGGATAAATTGCACTTGGTCATGACACATTGTCCTTTTTATATGTTCTGAGATTCAGTTTACTGATTTTTTAAAAAGAATGTTTATGTATATGTTTATGAGGCATATTGTTTTCTTGCAGTCTTGTTTTAGGTATATTGGTGTCATAAAAAATAGTTCCTTCTCTATTTTCTGAAAGTTTATAGAAAATTGGTGTTATTTCTATCATAATAATATATATTTAGTGGACTTTACCAATAACTTAATCTAGAGTTTAGTTTTCTTTGTGGGAAAGTTTTTACTTCCAAATTTTAAACTTTTAGGGCTTCCTTGGTGTCTCAGATGGTAAAGCGTCTGCCTACAATGAGGAAGACCAGGGTTCAATCCCTGGGTTGGGAAGATCCCCTGGAGAAGGAAATGGCAACCCACTCCAGTATTCTTGCCTGGAAAATTCCATGGACTGAGGAGCCTGGTAGTTTACAGTTCATGGGGTTGCAAAGAGTCAGACACAACTGAGCAACTTCACTTTAAACTTCTAAAACATAAAAAACTAATCAGATTAAAAATTTTTCTTGATTCAGTTTTGACAAATTATATTTTTCAAGGAATTTGCCCATTTCATTTAAAAACAATTTTTTTTAATTGAAGGATAATTGCTTTACAGAATTTTGTGGTTTTCTGTCGTACATCAGCAAGAATCAGCCATGTCCACTCCCTCCTGGACCTTCCTCCCGTCTCCCTCCCCACCCCACCCTTTAGCCTTTCACAGAGGCCCTGTTTGAGTTCCCCGAGCATACAGCAGACTCCTGTTGGCAGTCTGTCATGCATATGACATTGTAGATTTCTGTGTTGCTCTCTCCATACAGCCCCCCTTCTCCCTCTCCTCCTACCGCATCCTCAGGTTTGCTCTCTCTGTTTCTCCATTGCTCCCCTGAAAATAAATTCATCAGTGTCATCTCTTTAGATTCCGTCAGTACACGATATTTATATTTCTCTTTCTTTCACTCTGTATAATAGGCTCTAGTTTCATCCACATCATTAGACCGATGCAGATGTGTTCTTTTTCATAGCTGAGTAGTATTCCATCGTAGGTATGTACTGCAGCTTCTTTATCCTTTCATCTGTTGATGGACATCTAGGTTGCTTTTGTGTTCTAGCTATTGTAAATAGTGCTGCAGTGAACACTGGGGTATATGTGTCTTTTTCAGTTTTGATTTACTCAGGGTATATGCCTAGGAGTTCATTTTTTAATTGAACAAAAATTTTCATAATATTTTCTCAATTCCTTTACTGTCTAAAGGACTTGTAATAATTTCTTTTTTCACCTTGATAGTGCCAGTTGTCTTTTTTTTGATTAATCTGGGGAGAGATTTGTCAGTTTTTCTGGTCTCTTCAAAGAATAATGCGCCTACCATTGCAGGAGATGCAGGAGACATGGGTGCGATCCCTGGGAGGGAAGATTGTCTGGAGAAGGAAATTGCAGTCATGGCCAGGAAAGTTCCATGAACAGAGGAGCTTGGCAGGTGACAGTTCATGGGGTTACAAAGAATCAGACATGACTGAATGCACACACACCTTGTTCATTTCAACTTCCATCTTTACTCTCAAGTTATTTCTTTCCTTATGCTTACTTTATTTTAATTTGTTCTTATTTTCTTAGCTTTTTAAAGTAGAAGGTTTGGTAACTGTTTTAGATCTTTCTTTTTGATGTAAGCATCTTAAGCTCTAAAGTTCTCAATTTCTTCTGTGATTTCTTTGTGACTCATGCTTAATTTCTGAATATTTGAAGTTTTCCAGGTATCTTTTTGTCATTGTATTTAGACATTGTGGTCAGAGACTATACATGTACAACTTAAGTAAGTAAAGTCACTCAGTCGTGTCCGACTCTTTGTGACCCCATGGACTGCAGCCCACCAGGCTCCTCAGTCCATGAGATTCTCCAAGCAAGAATACTGGAGTGGGTTGCCATTTCCTTCTCCAGGGGATCTTCCCGACCCAGGGATCGAACCCAGGTCTCCCGCATTGGAGGCAGACGCTTTAACCTCTGAGCCACCAGGGAAGTCCTATGCACAACTTAAGTCCATTTAAATTTGTTGAGTCTTACAAGGTCTACCGTATGGTTACCTGGTGAATGCTCTATATTCATTTGAGAAGAATGTGGAGTCTGACTGTTGTTGGGTGAGTTTTTTTGTAAATGTCAATTAGGTCAAGTTGGCTAGTTGTATTCTTATTTTTTTTTTTAATTTATTTTTATTGGAGTAGAGTTGCTTTATAGTGTTGTGTTAGTGTATATTGTACAGCAGAAATGAATCAGCTATGCGTATACATATATCCCCTCTTTTGGATTTCTTTCCCATTTAGGTTACCGTAAAGGATCTAGTAGAGTTCCTTGTGCTATCTGGTAGGTTCTCATTAGTTATCTAATTTATACACAGAATCAGTAGGGTATATATGTCAGTACCAGTCTCCCAGTTTCTCCCACCCATCCCTTTTCCCTCTTGGTATCCACACGTTTGTTCTCTACATAACTTGTATATACTTACTCATCTGCTTATTCTCCAGGCATTAAAGTTTGTTTGCAGAAAGACCCAGTTCAGATTATACATTGCATTAACTGTCATGTCTCTTTAGCTTTCTTTAGTCTGGGTTACTTCCTCTCTTTAAAAATTTTATGATCATCATATGTAAAAATTACCATTTTGTAGAATGTCGTTCAGTTCAGGTTTATATGATTTTTCCTCTTAGAGAGACTTGTTATTTTGGCAGGCGTGTTGCAAAAAGTGATGCTGTGTTTGTTCCCCATTACATTTGAACAGGTGGCACATGATTTTTATTTCCCCCTTCTGATGATGGTTCACTTTGATCAGTTAATTGAGGTAGGGTCTGCCAGGTTTTGCCAGTGTAAAGTTAATCTTATCCCTCATCATACCTTGAAATTTGTTCATCTGTTTATTTGTATCAGTATTGATTTTGGAGTTTTATTCACTGGGTAAAATCTACTATGATTAATGCTTAGTTGAAGATTTGGCCAATCCGAGCCTCTTCAGGTTGGCTTCTGTGTTCTTTTGACCTATCCCATCAGTCCTTGAGCACTCCTTTAAGTCATGAGATGTTCTAGGCTTATATTGTATTTTACCTGCCCCATCCCTGGAATCAGACATTTTTTCTAAGGAGTCCTAGTTCATTTTAGTGGAGAATGGTGTTTAGAAGCCATGATCTGAGTGCTCAATGTGCTGCTCACTGCTGGTGGAGTATAACTGCTCCCAGGACTGTTAGTGGATAAAGCCAGAGAATATATATATATGTACATACTTACATGCATTTATATGTATATATGTACATACATTTACATCTGTAATTATCCATGTATCTATAAGTATTGAAAACTATGAGTTCACACTGATACCTCCAATTATAGTCCATTACCATGGAGTACATTTTAGTTTGCTTCCTCCCATATTTTATGAGTCCTTTCTCAGACAGTGATAAACCAGATTCTGTTATGCTTAATGTATTTATTTACTTACTTGATCAGATCCTCCTCCCAACCCCTGTATGTAACTGTTTCCCTTTAGCTCTGTTGCCCTTCTCCACTTCCTGATCAGGTAGATGCTCTCTTCACTCAGCTCCTGTACTCCATGGCAGTGCAAGCCACCCCTTGTCTCCTGTGTGGATGCCTTCCTCCCCCTGCATGTGCTTTGGCAATTGTGCTAGGCCTCAGTCACCACATGGATCCCTCCTTGTACACTGTGCTGGTCCATGGCCAGTCCTCACACCACTTAGTTCTGGTACCTTGCTCAAGGCTGCTCTTCCCCCACAGCGTAGACCCTTCTTTATGTTGCTTGGGCTCTGACACTTCATGCTGAACTGCCCTTTTATCTGGAGAACTTCCTCTCTCTGCTGACTCTCTGATGTCTTGCTTTGGGCATCCCTCCCATGCCAGTGCCCTCTTCATTCTGTCTAGGACCTGAAACCATGTTTTGCTCCAGAGTATGGCCTTAGAGGTGAATGGTTCATGGAGCCTAAGCAGATAGGGAAAGTCAGGAAGGGGAAGGGATAAGATTTATCCTTTTGTTTTATTTTAAAAAAACCTTAATTTGGAAGTTATATAGATTCATAGGTAGTTGTAAAAATAATACAGAGAGGTTCCATGTACCCAGTCTGGCAGTTTCTCCCCAGTGATTGCATTTTATATAACTATAGTACAAAATCTCAAAATAAAGAAATTAACATTGCTACAACATGTCCATTTTTGTATGCTTTATCCTACGAGTAGATAAGAACTAATCCTTGATACCAAAGATCTCCCTGGCGCCACCTCTCTGTAGTCACACTGCTTCTTGTTGCCCCCACCAATCCTAACCCCTGGCTATCCTACCCTACTCTGTTTTCTGTCTCTAAAACTTCATCATTTTGAGAATATTTTATCTAAGATATTGGAATCAATATATTAAGTGACCTTTTGAGATTGACTTTTTTCAGTTAATGTAATGCCCATGAGAGCCATCTGAGTTATTGTATATGTAAATGCTTTGTTCTTTTTTTTAATATATAGTAGTATTCCATGGTATAGCTCAGCTGGTTAAGAATCCACTTGCAATGCAGGAGACCCCTGGTTCGATTTCTGGGTCAGCAAGATCCCTTGGAGAGGGGATAGGCTACCCATTCCAGTATCCTTGGGCTTCCCTGGTGACTCAGATGGTAAAGAATCTGCCTGCAGTGTGGGAGGCTTGGGTTCGATCCCTGGGTTGGGAAGATCCCCTGTAGGAGGGCATGGCAACCCACTCTAGTATTCTTGCCTGGAGAATCCCCATGGACAGAGGAGCCTGGTGGGCTATAGTCCATGGGGTTGCAAAGAGTCAGACACGAACGAGTGACTAGCACACACACACAATTCCATGATATGGTTGTTAAGTCAGTCAGTTCAGTTGCTCAGTCATGTCTTATTCTTTGTGACCCCATAGACTGCAGCACGCCAGACTTCCCTGTCCATCACCAACTGCTGGAGCTTGGTCAAACTCATGTCCATCGAGTCGGTGATGCCCTCCAACCATCTCATCCTCTGTTGTCCCCTTCTCCTCCTGCCTTCAATCTTTCCCAACATCAGGGTCTTTTCCAAGGAGTCAGTTCTTCACATCAGGTGGCCAAAGTTTTGAAGTTTCAGCATCAGCATCAGTCCTTCCAATGAATATTCAGTACTGATTTCCTTGAGGATTGATTTGATCTCCTTGCAGTCCAAGGGACTCTCAAGAGTATTCTCCAGCACCACAGTTCAGAAGTATCAATTCTTTGGCGCTCAGCTTTCTTTATGGTCCAACTCTCACATCCATAGACGGCTACTGGAAAAACCATAGCTTTGACTAGATGGACTTTTGTCGGCAAATGAGGGACATTTTAGTTGTTTCCATGTTTTGGCTATTATAGATAAAGCTGCTGTGAACATCGATGTGTAGGTTTTTGGGTGAATATAGGTATACATAGCTCTAGGATAAATACCCTGTCATACCCTTGACACTGGATATAATCACTTCTAACATTTTGGTATATGTACTTCAGTGCTTCTTTGATATGCATACCAAGCATAGGATCATGTTGCTTTTTATCTCTTCATTTACCAGCATATTTTGAACTTTTCTCAACTCCTTGTTCTTCTAATGCTTCTTAAATATCTGCTTGATATTCTAAAGTTTGGGTAGTCCATAGTTGAGTCCTGTAACTCCTAATAGATAATGATAAATCTGAGTCTGTTCTGAGGATGAATCAATGGAAAGTTATCTCATACTGAATACCAAATGGCAGAATTTAGGATTTGTGTAATATTGTTTTATAGAAGAACTTAACAGAGATGAGAAATTATATCCCTTACTTATTACTTATGCATTCCTGCTGGTAAGGCAGAGTTTGAAGGGCAGATCTTGGGATCATGAATATACATTTTTGAGTTAAAGAGAGGGCGTTGATGTAGAACAGTATGATCTAGGTCCCCTCACAGTGTGAAAACTTAAGCTCCAGGCCTTTCATCCTTTCTAGAGTGTATGCTAAAAGTTTTTTAAAAATAGATATTGAACATGTTGATTTTTTTTCCTTTTATTTGCTAATTCACTTGGAAGTCACAGAACTTTACTTCATATTAACTTTTTAGTTAATTCAAAACAGAAAGTTGAGGTTTGTGTTTCCTTAAACTGTTAATAACAGTTGAGGTTCTGTAGTCTGTATAAACTCCCTATTGTTCTGTGATAGTTGAAGTAAAGTTCTTCATTTGTGATAACTGCTGACTTTCAAGATTTATCATGACCTTATTACTCTAAATCAGTCACCCAGCTTCAGCTAAGTGGCTGTACATTTTCAACAGCAATCTGCAAGCCAACTTTCAAATGCCTGTAGTTTGTTCATTAGAACTTAGTTTTCTAGTATGTTAGAAATTTAAATTAGAATAAACTAAAATTAGTATTTCAGTTCCTTAGTTGCATTAGCTACATTTCAAGTGCTCAAAATGATTTTTGTATTAGACAGTATAAAGAATATTTCCATTATTTCAGGAAGTTTTGGATAGTGTTGTGTTAAAAAGCTTTTCAACTTGAAAATTAATTTCAGAAATTTGAAAAAAATATTTGGCTTGTCCTTTTAATTCTTTTTATGGAAAAGGGATTGGAAACTTTGTGGACTATATTTTTCCAACTGATATCAGATATGTTGAAGAGTAAAAGACATGTTTATATTGACAGAATGGAACAAATTGTTATTTGTAATGATATATGCCACATTTATTTCCTAGAAAGGTACTGAATTGCACTTGAATGAAAGAATTTTTTAAATCGTTTATTGTCAAGTCATGTCTGACTCTTTTGCCACCCCATGGACTGTGGCCTACAGGCTCCTCTGTCCATGGGATTCTCCAGGCAAGAATACTGGAGTGGGTTGTCATTCCTTCTCCAGGGGATCTTCCCTACCCAAGGAAGTTGCCTGGTAGCTGAGCTGGTAAAGAATCTGCCTGCCGTGCAGGAGACCCAGGTTCACTCCCTCGGTTAGGAAGATCCCATCTTATGTAAATTTGGAGCTATAAAAAAAATCATGCTCCAGTCATAGAATGATGTAATAAAGTATAAAGTATCTCAAGTGTTTGTGATTCCTGAAAAAAATACACTGTAGCAGTCATGAAGCTTTTTATTTTAGTCATGAATTTCGGTTCTGAAAGCGGTATGAATAGAACTGTAGACATCCTTTTATGCATTTTGTATTCATTATTATTTTAATGGCTTAGGAAACTCAAGACATATTTGGCCATTGCTGTAAAACCTCTCTTTTGTTTTTAGTTTTAAAAGTTGCCTTAAATCCTGTCATTAGTTTAAGAAGGATTGTATAGACATTTCCCCAAATACCTTTTGCTCCAGTGAATAAAACTTTAACATGCTGTTGCTAGGAATTTGAGTACATGTCCTGGAATAAGTGTCTTTTTCTTTCCTGTTTAACAAAATGAGAAGAAAAAAGAATTATTTTATTCATATCAGTGATTTTAGAATACTAATTTTGCCATGTATTTTGTACTCTGTTTTAGTCACAGGATTGGATTACATTTATTGGTTATCAGTGATCTTTCACAGTCATCTTGAAAGGTGACGAGTCTATTTGATTTTGTTTATTTGCTTAAATAGTCATTGGTAGGATATATTTCTCCCTGTCTTTTTGGCTAAATCCCAACGTGTTGTCTCTATTACACGGTATACTTTTTCAATAAAGTTATTTATTAGTTATAGCCAGTTCTTATTACTATTTCTTTTAAAGTTCATTTGAGGCATTCAGAAGTAATTTTATATTTATTGGCTCTTGGGTCCTTGTCTTTTGAGGCATTTGTGTTGACTTTTTTTGTGTCTGCATACTTTAAGGAGTACCCCCCAATTCCAATACTTTTCACTTCATCATACTCTTTGAATATTATTTTCAGAAATGATTTATTAATTGAGCTTGTTTTAAAGAGAATAGATGGTAGTTTATATCAGTTCCCCAAGGTTATTTTTTTAAAACAAGATTTTATTCTTTTATGTGGCTCTTAGAAAGTATCCTATTTGATAGGAATCTGTTTTAGCAGAAAACATAGAATAAGTAATCTTGCTTTATAGTTTTTCCTGATGAGAGTCATATTATTGCTTATTATTATTGATTTCAACTCACCTGGTAAGTAAGTGAATCAAAGTATCTCTATTAGTACGTTGTTCTGGGAGCTAACCTAGAATGGTCTAATTTTCAGTATTCTTTAGTGCTCTTAAAGTTAGACTCAACTTTTTTTTTCCCTTTAGTTAGTTAGTTCAGTTGCTCAGTTGTGTCCGACTCATTGCAACCGTATGAATCGCAGGCCTCCCTGTCCATCACCAACTCCCGGAGTTCACCCATACTCACATCCATTGAGTCCATGATGCCATCCAGCCATCTCATCCTCTGTTGTCCCCTTCTCCTCCTGCTCCTAATCCCTCCCAGCATCAGAGTCTTTTCCAATGAGTCAACTCTTTGTATGAGGTGGCCAAGGTACTGGAGTTTCAGCTTTAGCATCATTCCTTCCAAAGAAATCCCAGGGCTGATCTCCTTCAGAATGGACTGGTTGGATCTCCTTGCAGTCCAAGGGACTCTCAAGAGTCTTCTCCAACACCACAGTTCAAAAGCATCAATTCTTCAGCACTCAGCCTTCTTCATAGTCCAACTCTCACATCCCTACATGACCACAGGAAAAACCATAGCCTTGACTAGACGGACCTTAGTCAGCAAAGTAATGTCTCTGCTTTTGAATATGCTATCATCAAGAGGCTTTTTAGTTCCTCTTCACTTTCTGCCATAAGGGTGGTATCATTTGCATATCTGAGGTGATTGATATTTCTCCCAGCAATCTTGGTTCTAGCTTGTCCTTCTTCCAGCCCAGCGTTTCTCATGATGTACTCTGCATAGAAGTTAAATAAGCAGGGTGACAATATACAGCCTTGACGTACTCCTTTTCCTATTTGGAACCAGTCTGTTGTTCCATGTCCAGTTCTAACTGTTACAGCTTCCTGACCTGCGTGTAGGTTTCTCAAGAGGCAGGTCAGGTGGTCTGGTATTCCCATCTCTTTCAGAATTTTCCACAGTTTATTGTGATCCACACAGTGAAAGGCATTGGCATAGTCAATAAAGCAGAAATAGCTGTTTTTCTGGAACTCTCTTGCTTTTTTGATGATCCAGCGGATGTTGGCAATTTGATCTCTGGTTCCTCTGCCTTTTCTAAAACCAGCATAGAGGAGAACAAAAAAAGTAAAAGTTCCTTGTTTTCTACTCTAATTCCAAAGAGATAACTGCTAATACTGATATCCTGAAAATTTTAAATTTATAGAAAAATATTCAGAATGTGTCTTTATTTCTATATGTGTTTTGTAAATATATATCTTATGAAAATATACATATATTTTGTTTTACATAAAGTAATGTTATTTTTGTATATTTTTGAAGTCTGCATTATTCATTTAATAATATTTTATAAAAATTTCCATGTTACTACATCTAAAGCTTGCCTTTTTATTCTAATGAATGATTAAATGATGTGCCTTGTTTTATTTAATCACTCCCCTATTGATGAATATTTATATTTTTGCTAGATTTGTTTGAATGAAATAATGATGAAAGGATCATGCTTGTATATATAGATATCCATATGATACAAGCATGTTTCTTGTGTCTGTCTATATATCTGCATATTTTTAATGTTTTTTTCTCTAGGTATATATCTTTTTATTGCAATACAGCATTTATCGAGAAAAGTGCACAAATTGTTAGTGATGAATTTTCCTCAAAGTGGCGTGCATGTGTAATTACTGCCCTGATTAAGACATAGAACATTATCAGCATCCCAGAGGCCCTCCCCTGTATCCCGTATAGTCACAACACTCCTCTAATTCCTAAAGACAACTGTGTCCTATCAGAACACTTTTATCACAGTTAGTTTAGCTTTCCCTGACTTTTGAATTCTGTACTATCTAATATTTGATTTCTTTTGCATTTTTATGAGATATATCCATCCATGTTATTGCATGTAGTAGTGGTTTATTCTCGTTTCTGTGTAATTGTCAGTAGTGTGAATATATAAATATTTGTAGCATAATAGGCATCTTGTTTCATGATGTTGATTGTTCTGAAAAGTGCTGCTGCAAATAGGTTTTGGAGAGGATGGTCAGGTGACATGCTTCGTGGCTTGCAAACCTGGGCCCCGGCAGTGGAAGCACTGAGTCCTAGCCCTTGGATTGCCAAGGAGCTTCCTGCTGCAGATATTCTTCCATGTGTCTTTGGTGCGTGTGCACACTAATTTCTGTTGGTTATATCCTGGAGTCTGCTGGGTATGTGTATGTTCAGTTATAGGAGTTACTATGCAGAAGTTTTTCTCAGTGGATTTGCCAGTTTACACTAATTGTTCTCTGTCCATGATATTCGGCATTGTCAGTACTTTAATTTTAACTATCGTGGTTGGTTGGTGGTAGTATTTCAGTGTGGGTTTGTTTTGTTTTTTCCAGTTTGCATTTCACTGATAACTAATGTGAGTGCCTTTCATGTTTACTGACAGTTTGGATATTATTTTTTTGTAAGGTGCATGTTCATCTGTTGCTCTTTTTTCTATTAGGGTGTTCCTTTCTCTTACAGATTTGTGGTAATTCTTTTATATTTGTTGGATATGTATGTATCAACCATCTTTTCTACACTTCCACTATGATTGCCTTTTTACTCTGTTCGTGAACAGAAGTCAGTGTTAACGAAGTTCAGCTTGTGTCTCTTCCTTTTGGTGTCTCGTGTGTCCTGTTTAAGAGTTCTTTGTCTGCCCCAGGTTGTGACGATAGTTTCCTTTGTTAACCTCTGGAAACTTTATAGTTTTCCTTTCCCATTTAGATCAGTAGTCTGTTTGGCATTGAATTTTGCTGATGATGTGAGATAGGGAGTCACAATTTATTTGATGACTTTTGCTTTTTTCCCCAACTCACCCATAGAAATTTTTTCACTGTCATTTTGCTGGCTTAATATTTCAATTCTTACAGTAAGCTAGTATATTAAGATAATAATGAATAGATTTTTCTTTGATTAATCCTAAGAAGTTGTACTAAGATTGGACTTAATGTATTTTTAGGATTATAAAATAATACACTGTTTGTTAAGGAAATGTAAAAATTTGAAAGCTAAACTATCACAACGTTGTTAATCAGCTGTACTCCAATACTAAATGCTTTTGGTATTTAAAAAATAAAAAATTAAAAAAGCTATCAAGATAATAGAAATTGCTACAATCTTATTACTCTAGGATAATCACTACTAACATTTCATTGTTAGTATTTTAGTGTTTCCTTTGTTTTTCTGCATATATATTTGTGTGTGTAAAATTTGCTGCATATGTATTTGTGTTTGTGTAAAATTGTAAAAGTATATTTATCCATATTTATTAACACCATTTAATCTTAAACCATGAGCATCTCAATATATTATTACACTTATTCAAAAGTAAGATTTCTCGTTCCTGTATATCATATAGCTGTATTGTAATTTATCTCACTATTTCTTTACTGTGTATTAGACTCTTTGCACTTTATTTACAGTTGTAAATGTTATTGTGATATTATATGTAGATAGTGTTGTCATGTGAGATTATTTCTTCTGTATAGATTTCCTAAGACTCTTGATATATACTGCCTAATTTATAGTCCACAAATGTTGATCAATTTATTCTCCCTCTTGTAGTGTATGAGATTCCCAACTTAATTTCTTTAAAAATGATCTAGAATAGGAAATATGGAATATAGTTTCCAGATTTGTGTGTGATACTAAGAAAAAGAGAAATAACTGGACTTGGTTTGGGGTGGAGAAGAAAATTAAAAGATGTCTCTATAGTCGAGAGACTGGGTTGTTGAAAGGCAGGGGGAAGAAAAAAGAAGGAATTTAGAAGGAGGTCCTGATATGAAAAAAGATTTTATTTTTAGCAATATTGAGTTTTAGATAATAGCATGTATTAAGTTGAGATGCTCTATAGAAATTGGTAACCTTCCATGTATCTAAGCAATTACATATCTGCAGTTGTATAATAATAATTACTTAGAATTTATAGTTTTTGTATAATTTCATTGGATTTTCTAATGTGTATAAACTAGATATTATTACTATCACTACTTAACAGGAGAGGAAATGATTATGATAGTGAAAGTGAAGTTGCTCAATCGTGTTCAACTCTTTGCAACCCCATGGACCATAGCCTACCAGGATCTTTCATCCTTGGGGTTTTCCAGGCAAGAGTACTGGAGTGGGTTGCCATTTCCTTTTCCAGGGAATTTTCCCAACCCAGGAATGGAACCTGGGTCTCCTGCATTGCAGCAGATACTTTCCCATCTGAGCCACCAGGGAAGTCATGGTAATGAATGGCGTCAGAAGTCAACTCTAATGCTATATGCCGTAGTTGATGATTTGCATATATAATCCTTTTAGCTCTGCAGGGATTCTGTGCGAGTCATCCCCTCCGTTTATGGGTGAAGAGAGTCGTGGGTGGCTGTGTTCTAGTTGCTCAGCGTGGCGCTGCCAGTGTCGCTCTTTGGGAGTAGATCGTGTTTCTGACACTGCTAGTATTATCCTTTGGGATTAGATTTTATTTCTTTTAACTCTCAACCTGTGCTTTTTTTGTTTTTTCCATACTACTTTTGGAAGCCAAGTTCACCCAATAATAATTGGAAGAGGTAGGATTGAAATTCAGGTCTTAAGCTTTATCTAAATATTGTTGGCATTTTGTCCACTTTGTTATTTCTTAAGTTATTTCCTTTCTCTAGAACCACTAGAAATTCTTTCTGTATTCTGGAAGCAACCAAACTATATAGTTTGTATAAGGGAAAATGAGTGTGTTTGTGCAAAAATCATTTTTAAATGTTTGAATGATTTATTAGATTTATAAAGAAGCAGTTATAGTAATGAAAATAGCACTGAACTAAGAGATATAAAATCCTAGTTTAAGTATTAGTGTTGAAATCTAGTCCCAATGATAGCCTGGGTAAGACACTTGCCTCTGTGATATTTTAGTTTCTTCATTGGTAATTCGAGGATAAAAAATAATTCACAGATTGCAGTAATTAGGGTCTCTGTTGCTGGATTTGGAAGACTTGGGTATAAGTTTTTGTTTCCCTTCTTAGACAAATAACCTTTCTCAGCCTTAGATTTCTTATTTGTAAAATGGGATGAAAATGCTTACCTCATAGTCTTCCCGTAGGATTAAATGCAATAGATGATATAGGATAGAGAGCACGTGCACCCCCTTTCTTCCCTGCATGCCTTCCAAGCATTGTATCCATAGCACCTAGACGAGTGTCTGGCACATGGTAAATATTAGATAAATCTTAGTTACTATGCTGAGGAGGAATCACAAATTTGTAGAACACTATATAGATGCTGTTTTTTGTTTAATTGTAGTAGATTTACAATGTGTTGATTTCTACTTTACAGAAAAGTGACTCAATTATATATGTGTGTGTATGTATATATACACATACCTCTGTACACATATTCTTTTCCATTATGGTTTATAACAGGATTTTGAATATAATTCTCTGTGCTATACTATAGGGTCTTGTTTATTTTATAGATAATAGTTTGTATCTGCCAATCGGAAAGTCCTAATTTATCCCTCCTCCACAACCTTTCTCCTTTGATAACCATAAATTTGTTTTCTGTGTCTGTGAGTCTGTCTCATAAATTCATTTGTGTCGTATTTTAGATTCCATGTTATCAGTGATATCATATGATACTTGTCTTCCTCTTTCTGACTTACTTGACTTAGTATGATATTCTCTGCTGCTGCTGCTACTAAGTCACTTCAGTCATGTCCGACTCTGTGCGACCCCATAGATGGCAGCCCACCAGGCTCCCCGTCGCTGGGATTCTCCAGGCAAGAACACTGGAGTGGGATGCCATTTCCTTCTCCAATGCATGAAAGTGAAAAGTGAGTGAAGTCGCTCAGCTGTGTTGAACTCTTCGTGACCCCGTGGACTGCAGCCTACCAGGCTCCTCCATTCATGGGGTTTTCCAGGCAAGAGTACTGGAGTGGGGTGCCATCGCCTTCTCCATGATATTCTCTAGGTCCATCCATATTGCTGCAGATAGCATTGGTTTATTCTTTTTTATGACTGAGTAGTATCCATGGAAAGGAAATGGCAGCCCACTCCAGTGTTCTTGCCTGGAGAATCCAGGGATGGGGGAGCCTGGTGGGCTGCCGTCTATGGGGTCACACAGAGTCGGACACGATTGAAGTGACTTAGCAGCAGCAGCAGCAGCAGTATTCCATTGAGTCTCCTCTGTTCCATGACAATTCAGTCTTTCCTTATCTTTTATGACCCTGATAGTTGATGGTATTGGTTATTTTGTAGAATGACTTTTAATTTGAGTCTTTCTGATGTATTCTTATGATTAGATTGGTGCTTTTATTTTTTGACAAATCCCACAGAAGTGTTGTGCTCATTTCAGAGCATCATATCAGGGATTATAAAATGTGGAGATATGTCTTATTATTGGTGTTACTACATTTTCTGTGCTTTGGTAAGGTGATAAATGCCAGTTTTCCCCATTATAAAGTCACTTTTTTCTCTTTTGTAATTGGCAAATATCTTGTAGGAAATACTGAATAGTTTGAGTCTGTTTAAATATCCTATTTCTACTCACATTTTTACCTACCTATGTAAGCATCCATTGGTGGGTCCTGCCAACTGTAGTTATTAATGTGGTGTTTACCTAAATGTGAATTTGTATTTTCTTCATTCCTTCTATATTTACGTTAATTGTAGCTGTCCCTTCCCTCCATTAAAACAAATTCCATTTATATCAGAATGGATATTTGTTTTATTCTTTGCATTATAATCTGCTGCTACCATTTATTTTTTTCTCACATTGTTTCGCCTGCCCATTAGAAACTCTTTCTGTGAGTTCCTATGACACAAGCTCTTGTGTCCTTTTGACATTCACTCTAGTTTCTGGCACCACAAAATGTTCCAAGGTCATCTTATATATAGTTCTCCTTGCCTTTTGAAATCAGTCACTTCTCCAAGGAACTCCAGTTCCTTCTGTTTGGATAATGGTAGTTAGAAACCAAGTTTTAGATGCTAGGTGTGTTTCATTGCTTCTTAGTGATCTTAGGACGCAGAGTTAGGCATTATGTGTGTGTCTGCTAATTGACAAATGCACACATCTATGCTAATTTATGTTGGTTGGGCTGAGACATCTTTTGAATGGGATTGAATGGAGACAAGGGAGGGAGTGCAAAATATAGTTAAGATGTATCTAGATCAGTGGCTCAAAATGTCTGGCCTTGGAACCCCTTTGCTTTTAAAAATTTTGAAATCTCTTAAGAACTCTTGCTTCTGTTGGTTATGTATGTTGATATTTACCACTTTATAAATTAAAACAATTACAATTTTATTTTTATAAATAGATCACATTACATGTTAACACAGCATATTTTTTAGTGAAATATAACTTTTATAAAACAAAAAATTCTGTGAGAATTTGTTTTAAAATTTTACAATCTGTTTATTGTCTGGCTTATCTCATATTTGCTAATATATTTAGTCTGTGATATCACATGTTAGCTTCTGAGTACTGCTGCTATATACGTCTAAGAGGAGAGTGGAAAAAAAAAACAACCTGTGTATTATAGTGAAAGTTTTTTCTCTCATGGACCACCCATGAGAAAGAGTCAGGGATCTTCTGGAGTCCCTGGACCACACTTTGAACACTTTGATAGAGATTTACTAAAACTCTTACAAAATAAAGGTATGTATATAGTAGAGGGATGGATCCACAAGAACTTGAACCATGAAGATACAGAAATGAAAAGAATAGAATTTCTGGGTAAGATGGGGATTGTCAGCACTATTTCAGGTAAGATAACTTGATTTGATCACTTGTTCCAGTTCATTTATAGTTACTAAATTGTAAGATGCTGATAGAGCAATCAAAATATAAATTTTTAATGAGAAATATTATAGAGGAGTAGATCAGAATGTTTGTTGTAAACTGTGGTTCCCTGAATCTTTTCGAAATCAAAAGATGGTGATGGACTTTCTCAAGCCCTGACAAATGTAGCTCGTATCAGAAGTTGGCATGCTGTCAGGTCGGGCAGAAAGGGAGGGTTGTGGTTTCTGAGTCACGTCATGGCCTGTCCATCAGTGTGCTGCTTCTCCTTCCTGCCCTGTTCTGTGGCTTGGTGAGCTTGGAATTAGCAGTCTTCCTGTTGACTGGTTAAATCTGTTATTTCCAAAACCATCCTGGAAATAAACACATGCATGCATATACATAAGGATATATTCTTGGTGTTAAATTTCTCTTTCCCTGGACTCCATGAGTACTTTCAGATATTGCTAACATCAGTTCAGTTCAGTTCAGTCGCTCAGTCGTGTCCGACTCTTTGCAACCCCATGAACTGCAGCCCGCCAGGCCTCCCTGTTCATCATCAACTCCTGGAGTCCACCCAAATCCATGTCCTTTGAGTCAATGATGCCATCCAGCCATCTGTCGTCCCCTTTTCCTCTTGCCCTCAGTCTTTCCCAGCATCAGGGCCTTTGCCAATGAGTCAGTTCTTCATATCAGGTGGCCAAAGATTGGAATTTCAGCTTCAACATCAGTCCTTCCAATGAATACCCAAGACTTATCTCCTTTAGGATGGACTGGTTGGATCTCCTTGCAGTCCAAGGGACTCTCAAGAGTCTTCTCCAACACCACAGTTCAAAAGCATCAATTCATTGACACTCAGCTTTCTTTATAGTCCAACTCTCACATCCATACATGACTACTGGAAAAACCATAACCTTGACTAGACGGACCTTTTTGGTAAAGTGTCTCTGCTTTTGAATATGCTATCTAGATTGGTCATAACTTTCCTTCCAAGGAGTAAGTGTCTTTTAATTTCAGGGCTGCAGTCACCATCTGCAGTGATTTTGGAGCCAGAAAAATCCGTATATTGATAGTATAGTTAACTGTTTTATATCTTTCTTTTTACATTTAAACACTTCATTGTACTTGTGGTCACTTTGATTCTATTTGTTTCCTAAGCAATATTTTGGAACAGTTTCTTTTTAGTGATAGTTAAACATATTCTTTTTATATGACTGTGTACTGTTTTTACTCTCAGAATAACCATTTCTCTAAGTTTGGTGGCAATTATTTATATATCATATACTTACTTCAGATCGTTCTTTCAAAAAGTTCGGCCATAAGAGAATGGAAGTTGTTGAAAATATTTTGGTCCACAAGAAATTATTTTATGTGGGTAAATTTAAGTGTACTTTTAGGCAGAGAAGTAGTTGATGAAATAAGAGAGATTATTTTAGACCGTGAAGATGCAGAGCCTGAAAGATGGGTAGTAGTGGAATCAGCAGCACAGAGTATAGAGGAAAGCACAAAGATGCTTTCTTTTTTCTTAAACAGGGGTGGGAAGATGATTGAGAATACCTAAAAGTGAAGTTGAAAATTGAAGGGAACATATGGCTTCAGAAATGGAGAGATGGTAAGGATGGATACTTCTGCCAAGTGAACTAGGTCTTTCCTGTAAAGGAGATCATGCAGAATCCTGAAAGCTGAGCTGGGGAGAGTATAATTGATAGTAAGGGCAGTGAGGAGCTCTTGTATATTCCTCACTGGGGAAATGGCAAGAAAGCAGTCTTATGTTCATTTATTTGTGGAAGAATACATTGGTAGATTATAATGGAAGAGTTCAAATGATTGTAAGCAGTGTTATTAGTTTTTTTTCTTTCTTTTTTTCTTTTTAAGTCATGAAAACTTCCCATCTTCATTTTAAAATCTTTGGAAATAGTTTAGAATGTGTTCTTTGTATCTAGTATTTTGCTCTGTACGATGTTAGAATCTCAGTAAATTTAAAGTTTTCATTGTATTACTTTAAACTGACTGAATTTAGCACTTAGTAGCTATTGAATAAGTAAGTGAAAGCTGTTATGAGAAATATCAAGAAGAATATCTTCCTTTTAGATATCAAGATAAGATACAGGCACATGAAACAGAAAAATAGAAAAGTGAGATAGCTTATGTTTGGGCCAGAAATGATATAAGTCTTAAAAAAGAATCATTCTGGATTCTGGGCATGAATTACTAGTGATTATAATCAAGAGAAAGATTTTTATTTTTTTCAATATAGAAGGGCCTCCTTATGTTTAAAGTTGGGGGAATAAAGAGAGAACAATAAAAAATGAGGAATACTTCAGTATAATTAAGATATATATATATATAAACTTGCAAGAATGAACCAGCTTGGGAAGTGGCAAGGGGTGAGGAAGCATGGGCTCTGCCTCTTGAAAGGGTGTTGGGGTAGAAGTTAGATGAATGCATAAAGTAAGTGTGACACAGGATGGTCATGTCTGATGGCCTCTTTTGTCTTGAAAGTGGGAGGCCCATATGGATCTTTGATAAGTGGATGAGCCGGGGTTTCAGGTGGAGAAATGTCTGGGTTTAGTAAAGTCTTAAGAAAGAAGTATGAGTAGGGTGATTAACTGTGTTGATGACGTTTTCTGATTTGGTAGTGAGCAAAGCATTGACATTCAGATTCTCAGATGTAGGCAGGAGGTTGCACATGGGAGTAGGTGAAATGGTAAAGATTAAGCCATGGGGGAGAAACGAGAGATTTTTTAATCTGACATATTTCCTAGCCTATTGATTTTCTTGATGTTTTAATGAGTACATTTCAAAAGATCCAGCAAATTAATGTCCCCCCCCCCAAAAAAAAAAAATCACACATCTGCAGATACCTGCTTTGATTAATTATACTTTGGTTTATTTTAGGTGAAAAGTAACACTGAGAACTTGATTTTTGTTTAAAGATATTTCTCAAGGAAGAAGTAGGAAACTTACAGATGAGTTTTGTCTCTTTTGCCATGCTTAAAAAGGTTTTGTGTCTTTATAGATTATTGTAGTCTTCTTGGGCCAATGAAGATTTGTTTTCCCAGGCTTTTTGCACCTCATTCTTGCTAGCTGCCTGTCATTTTCATACCTGTCTCTCTGTGTTTGAGGATTTACCAGTATCTTTTCTAAGTACCCTAGGCTGGACCATATACTTTAGTATGTGGTTGTATTATATGTAGAGATTACCTTATTTCATTCATGAGTGATAAGCTATTGGAGTATTCTAAAACTGTAGTTTTTGTGTGCTTATTAGCATTCACAGTGCTTTGATTCATTGATACTTCTAAGTTTGGTTCTTTCATAATTTTAGAAGTGTACCTTACATTTGTCAATGCTAGTACCAATATCATCACTGTCCATATATGTAGAAATAGCTACAAGGTTCAGATGTATGTGTGAATCTTTTTCAGTATTTGCACATAAAGGCTCTTCCTTGGTTTAAATAGCTGCTAATGGCAGAACTTATTTGTGAATCTATCTTACATTCTACCTGACATTTCTGCTAAAAAGTGTTATTCTTTCTTATTGCTGCATTCTGTATTTTCATGGTTTCTTTGTAATTTATCAGCCAGCAGAAATGTTTGGAACTACTTTATGGTGCCCTTGCAACATGAGAGAGAGAGCAGTTCAACAGCTGCTTAGTCTGTTGTTACTTCTCCTTGTCTCATACCCAGCCTCAGTAGCTGTGTTTCAGTAAATGTCACTTCAGAGATGGTAACATGTGTATTCTGAAGCCTTGTTGGAGGTGACTTTATTCTATTTTATATTTCAAATAATTACATTAAAGGAAGCCACAAGAATGGTCACTAGTACTGTTCTCTAAGCTGATACAATTATTACCTAAATAATCATTTATAGGCATGTTTTTATGCCTGAATTCTCCTTGATTTACAGTTCTCATGCTGCCCACATTTCAGAAATTTATGCAAACTTCCAGTTCTGTATTTTGTCAGTTTGAAATCCCTAACTTACATTTCCCTCATGAACCCTTCTATACAGCTATGTCTTCTGACTTTAAACTATAAGTCTGTAAGATGTTTATAACCTTTAGCACCCCCTTTTAAGTGTATATTTTTTAAATATAGCCATTAGCACATGTACTTCTTGGAGTGTTATCAAGTTTTTTTTTTTTAATCAAGATTTTTTTTAAAGGTTATAAACAACAGAAATTTATTTCTCACGGTTCTGAAGGCTGGAAGTTCATGATCAGGGTGCGAGCATGGTTGGGCGAGCGTCCCCTTCCAGGTTTCAGACTTCTCCTTGTGTTCTTCTGGTAGAAGAGTCAAGGATTTTGAATGTATTTCAGAGCCTGATGAGTTGAAAGTTTCTTAGTTTTAATGTATGTGTGTTTTCATTTCAAGGATAGTTTGAAAATGTAGTGATGAGGAGTGGGGGACTGTGTACCATTAGTTCTGATGAGAATTGATGCTACCATCACTCGGCATATTAGGACATATCTTCACATCTATGAGAACTGAGATCTAAAGATGAGACAACATTTTGACATCTTAATGCTTGTAGTATTTCTTTGCTTATTATGTAGTTAGAATTGTCTTATACATAGCTGTGGCCTAAAACCGGAAGTAATTCTGTAAACACACATTTGGTGATGGTTTTTTGTAGAGCCTGAGAAAATACTGGTTAAGATATTGCCAAAAACATTAAACTTAAAGATAATTAAATTTTATTGTTAGATTATCATTCCATTTTTGATGAAATTACCTTTTAGAATTTTTTTGTTGTTTTTGTGATGTTTTGCCAATTGGAAAATTGGCAAATTCAGACCCATCATGAAGTCTGGTCCCCTAGTATTTTACTGATTTTGGAATTTAACCTTTTTTTTAATGCTTTTAACCTCAGTTTTCTTAAATATGGGAGTGAAATTGTATCCTCGCTTCTTCTTTATTCTCCTAGGTCTTATTATTTTTTCCCAGGACAGCTTTAATCTTTTTTTTTCCAGATAAATTTTTATAAAATCCTAGTTTATGCCTTTAATTTATATACTGTTGATTCTTATGTCAATTACCTATTGAATTCTTCAACACACTATTTACTTGCACACACAAGTAATCTTTTTGGGAACATCTGTTTGTGGATTTAGCAAAGAATTAAGCATGCATGGCTCTTGCAGTGGACTTTTTGCTTATTTCTAAAATTGGCTTTTTTTTTTTTTAACAGATAAGTGTAAAGCAGGAAATTACTTTCACTGATGTATCTGAGCAACTGATGAGAGACAAAAAACAAATCAGAGAGCCAGTAGACTTACAGAAAAAGAAGAAACGGAAACAACGTTCTCCTGCAAAAGTAAGAGAATATTTTAAGGTGGTGGTCCCAAACTATTGCTTAATCTTATAGGCAGGAACTTGGCTGGACCATGAGTCTCATGTGGCTTAGTAAAGTTGGACTGTTGCATCAGAAGTAAGGAAGAGATACATGTCTGCATGGAGGTGGTGGGCCATTGCTTTAAAATTTCCACTTCGCTTTCACATGTCTTTTTTTTTTCCAAACAAACATTTCTTACCCCACATCTCTCTTTTCTTTAAAAACTGATAATATGCAGTGCCCTTGCTTCTCCTTCATATCAGTCTTACTTATTTTAGTATTCCTATTTCAGGAAAATTCAGTACCAGTTGGTCATGAGGAACAGGTTGTGCAGTACCTGAGATATAGACTAGAACGTAAGCTCCATAAGAGCAGGGACTTCATTTTATTCACAGCTATATCCCAAGAGCATGGAATAGTAGGCCTAAGAGACTCTCAGTAAATACTATGGGTGAATGAATGGCTTAGTAAATAAACAAGTGACCCGTAAATACTATTAGGAATTGCCTGCCATTTTTTTCCTTTCAGTACAGTAGTAGCTGACTGTATGTATCATTTTGATATTCCTAGGAAGTCTTGGAACTCAGTATAATTTACATCTTTTTACAGTTATTTTTCATTTTTTTTTTAAGATTTTATAACATGATCTTTTTTATTTTGAGGGCTACTTACTTTTGTATTTGTGATTTAAATCATCATCATTATTTATGCATTTTGTACACTTTTGGATATGTGGTGTGCTACGGTTTGTACTGGCTTGCCAGAGCTGATTATAAAGTTTTCAGGAATTTTGCAAGCTGACTCTGAAACCATTGGTAATTGAAATTAGCCACGGTGAGAATATTTATACTATGGAAATCAGCATCCCTACTCTCTAACCTCTTAAAATGTTAAACATTTACCAATATACTGCTTTTGGGATATATATAAATATGGTTATTGCAGAAAATTTTGAAAAATATAGAGACGAAAATAACCCATTTATTCTTACAGATAAATATTTCAGTTTTCTGCCATATTCCTTTTCTGTTTTCAAATTTGTGTAGGTTCATTGAATTTCCTGTTTGTAACTAGAGTATGTAAGCTATTTTTAAAGTTATTAAAGGTTTTTACAAATAATTAGCTGCATATGTATTATTATTTTGATATGTAACATTATATTCATTGATTGCTATGTTGTTGGAAAGTTGTTTTCTCTTTGCCTTCATTTTAAATCATGTTGCACTTGAAATATTTGTGTATACATTTTCATGTACTGCTAAATCAAACGGTGTGAACTTTTTAAAAGGTTTCTTTAAAAATTAAATAAGTAAGATAAGCAAATAAACAAGCAAGCAAAATAAGTGAAGTTTTCTAATAATGTTACTCCGTCCAGAAATGTTCTATTAGTTATGTTCCTACCTGAAGTGGACCTAAGATGTATCTGTTCATACTCTCTCATAACCTTGAGTATGAAACTTTGCTTCTTTTGTAACTTAAGATGAATGTCTCATTATAGTTTAAATTTTAATTTCTTTGGTTATTGGTCATACTAAAACTTGTGTGTTTTTCATAATTATTGACATTTTATGTTTCATGTTTTGTGCAATCCCTTTATCTCCCTCCTCCTGCTTCTTTCTTCCTTTTCTTTTCTTGGGGTTAATGTTTTTCTCAGTGATAAATGATGCTTTAAAAAGTTTACATTAATGAATAAATCAAGTTGTTTAAGGAAAATATTAATTTCTAAAATTGTGATAGTGGTTATGTTACTTTGTGTGCATTGCAAAATCTGTTTCAAATCTTTTTAAAAAAATTTACTTTTAGTATCTATAATCAGTTTATTTTTTATTTATCTTATTGAATATAATTGGTTTACAATGTTGTATTAGTTTCTGCTATGGAAAAAAGTGAATCAGCTATTTCAAGTCTTAAAAAAACAACATAAGTCGTACATTTTCCTTGATACTTTATAGCCGTGTTTTTCTGATACTATTTTTGATTGTAACTCTGAAATTCTGACTAAATCTTAGGTTATTATCTTCTTAAGGGGTGTTTGGAATTATGTCCTAAGTAATACTGATCATATCTTTTCAAAGTTTAAATTTAGTTTTTGCTTATCTGATTTGAGATAAGCTAATTTATAATGTATCATCATAATACTCCTGAAGTCATTTATTTAATTATATATATTTATGTTGTTGCTGGATGAAAGAGGTTTGACCTATTTTGAGTATATTGCATGTAAGAAGATGTTTTGGCCAGTCTTTTTAGAGCATTCTTAGGACAGTGAAATTACTGGAAATAATTTCACTGGCAGACAGGGCTGTGAGAATAACAAAAACAAGAATTTTTATATTGTCCTGACCTATTACATGTGACAGAAGAGAAAATGGTTGTCTGTTTTTAACCCTGGCCTTGCAGTGTCCAGATGAGTGGTTTGTGTCTGGATTCTCACAACTTTGAACTTGTGTTTAAAAATTCACACCAGATTTTTCATTAAAGTAACTCTCCCCTTTTTGTATGAAGAGGAGGAAAAGCTTACCTTTTCTTAGAAATCAGTGTTACTTGTTTTAAATTCCTTAGAAGCAACTGTAAGTTTCTCAAATAATTGTAGTGTATTATGCTTAGAGGCTTCCCCAGTGGCTCAGCAATAAAGAATCTGCCTGTACCACAGGAACCACTGCAGGAGATGCAAGTTTGATCTCTGGGTCAGGAAGATCCCCTGGGTAAGGAAATGGCAATCCACGCCAGTATTCTTCCCTGGATAATCACATGGATAGAGGGCCCTGGTGGGCTATAGTCCACGGGGTCACAAGAGTTGGACATGACTTAGCCACCCCAACAACAATGCTTAGAGGACTCTACTCTCCACCAACACTTTTCAAAATCTTGAATTTTTGCCATTATGAATATTTTGAGTATGTGTCCCCATTATATCATGTTAGATTGAGCATCTGCACAGGAAATATAGATGAAATTATCTTGCAGACTTTCAGTAAAAATATTAGAGCTTATATATCCATACAGACCTGGCTCCCTTCCAGATAAGCTTTTTGGTGAGAAATACTATGTCATCTTTAGCTGCCATGAATTTTAAGCAATAATTGCTTTCTGATCCTTTATCATATGGCAAAGCTTAGTCATCCTAGGTAGATTTGATACTTGAAAATTGCCAGAATATATTTGGTAGCATGTCTAAAGAAGAAGGTTATCTCGGTCAAGTAATTTGATGCTGTCATGGAATAAGTTGTTTTATGAAAGTGGATTTTCTACATAATAAAAACTTGTCCCCTTTAAATGTTTAAATTTAGTTTTATTTCAACCACCTTGTTAGAAATCTTTAATATAATGTTTTCTTTTAAAACATAGTACATTTGAACATAATTCAGCTTTTAATGGTTTGGGGTTCATGTTGTAAACATTAGAAAAAAATCCTATGTATCATAGTGAAACCCTCTGGGAGGACTGAGATGTTAGGTCCCTCCACCCCCAACCCCAACACACACACACTGAGAAATCCTGACTGCTAAGTTTTTCAGTTTTCAGTTTTGTTTTTTTTTTTTTGAATGCTTATGTGCTTCATCCTCTCATTCCTTAATGACATACTGTTCATTTTTACATTGCTAGATCTATGTGGCCACTTAACATCACCTTCCATTGACACTTTGACTCTTTTTTTTCCCCCTTGTGAATTAGTACTATAGAGAACTACAGTTATTAGAAATGTTAGAAAAGTCTCAGTGTACTTAATTCAGTCTCCATGCATTCCTGTCAGCGGTTCTCGTGGCTCTGCATTAGATCATCTGTAGGGCTTTTCCAGTTATAAATACTCAGGCCCCGTCACCAGAGATTCTTATTCAGGGGGTTTCCATTCGTACTAAAAAGAGTCCAAGATAATTGTACTTTCATTTAAGTTTGAGAATCTCAAGTCTTGATTTTGAAAGTTTCTGGATAAGGTATTGCCACCTGACTTTGCTGTTGACTTGTTTTGTGAATTAAGTGAGAATGTTTTCCACCACAGAAGAGTTTTATGAGGATTGTTGAGTTAATATCGATCAACTCTTAAGAATCCTTTCAGTAAAGATGTAACAATACTATCTTAACCCAGTATTATATACATCTTTTAGGTCTTTTCAAACTCCTTAATAGTGCTAGATCAGAGTGCTTTTTGGTTACCTAGTTCTTATTCTGAAATATATATCCTTTTCATTCTCTAAGCAGTTAATTTGAGTGCCTATTAATGTGCCAGGATCTCTTACAGGGTACTGAAGAAAGGAACTGGGTTCAGTTCTTTAAAAAAAAAAAAATTCTAAAGTGAGGAAAATTTAAATGAAAGGCGAGAAATAGAAACACTAGCTATCTGTCAGACTCTCCTGCATGCTAACTTGATTGTTGAAGGAGTAGCTTTAAGGTAAATAACTGATTGTAAGACTAGGGATGGAAGTATGAAATAGTACTTAAGAGAAAAACTGGAAAAGTGTAAGTATTTTATCTAATTTCCCTAGGGAATTTTGAATTCTGGGTATATAATTTTTCCACAGAGCCAAACTATAAATTTTAAAAATATTTGGATGTAAATCTTTCTTTAAAAAAAATCATATACATCTTTGCCTGATATTTAGGAAATGTGAGAGAAAAAACCTTTTGTAAAGCTCTGGGTCATTTCTCCTGAGCACGAGTTACATATACCATGCTTATGATATAGTGAATTTCATGTTCTTGCACTGGCACAACTTGCCATTTAGAAATGAAATTTGGTAATAAGTAAAACCAAGTACTGAGAAACAGTAAAAATCAGGGAGAATGAAAGGAAGTGACAGTGTAAACATGGAATGTTAGTGATAACTAGGATGGTCAGAGATGTTGAGGGTAGGTATTGCTGTGGGCTACTTTGTTGTTTTGTTGTATGTCTTTGGGGTTGCACTGTTTTCCATTTCTAGTTGGGTTTGGAGAGTAAAGGGAATTTTAGAAGATCTCATTTTCCAGTTGCAGTAAAATGTGATAGGTGAGAAATTTAGACTATTCCTCCAAATTGTTTTACATTTTGATGATTTATAAATCAGTTGATTAAGAATGTATGGTTAAAACCTATAATTATTAGTTTAAAATATACTTTAATAATTCCAGTATAGAATGAGGGAAATCATGTCTGCCTTTTAAGAGAACAAAACTTTCTCTCTGAGGGGGTGTCAGGTTTTGGCTAACTGGTGGCAGTGACCCTTGAAGAGTCAAAAATCTCTGAATTGAATAGGCAGAGCTTAGTGCTTTGTTGGTTAAAAATTGGTATATTATTTAACATAGCAATTGCTACTATATGGATAGCTGGCAGGGAACAGATTTGTCTCAAAACAAAAAATGTATTTGCTAATGGACTATGAGATTAAGAAAGCAGATTGAGGAATTCATTTGGTATTGAAATATTTTGCTGAAAAATTCTGTTTTAAACTTGTGGAATGGTTAAGAAAACAATCAAGTATTTAGAGTATTGTTTAGACTATTACCAGTTTCTTTACTCTTGATAAAGCCCAATTGCATGATCTTTATAATTACCATATTTTCCAAAAGTCACAGTGACAGGAGTCAGGACAAATCATGTCTTGTCTTGCAGACACTTTAGGGTTTAAACTTGGAAATTTCAAATGCTTCAGTTGTAATAGTGTTCATATGCTGAAGGAAAAAGAAAAGCAAAAATATTTTATGGTACTGTTAGGAAGTAAGACAGCTAATCTCTAAGGCAAATACACTTAATTGGTAGATCACATTTTACTAAAAGATCTGGAAAGGGTGTGGACAGGAAAAGGAACCAAGTCTATACCAAGGAAGATAATTTTACCTGTGTTAATGAGCCATTTCTCTTCAACCAAGAAACTTTGTTCTTTACATACCCGTTCTTTACACACCTTTTTCTATGGTGCTGCTTAGTGAATTTGCAGAAACTTAACGAAAAGAATGGTAAGCTGTTAACATGTTTGGTATGGGTAGTAGGTTGCCATTATCAACAGGCACTGAGTCTCACTATGTACAGTTTGGGTATTGGGGTTATATTGGTGAATAAAACAGGCAAAATCTGTCAGTTATACGTGAAAACAGATTACAAGTTGGAAGAGCCAGTGGTGTTCTTTTATGGCAAGATAATTTTCTTCTGTGTCGTTTATACAAAGATATGTGTTCTCCTGGCCTAAGAAAAGAAGAAAATAATATAAAATTCAATGTAAAGTGTCCACCAATTTGATTTTTTTTTGTCATTGAACTTATAAATATGCTAGATTTTTTTTCAGTCTCCTTATTCACAAGTGTTTACTCTTTCATCCATAAAATCCACCTTGAATTAAGGCTTGGAGTCCACAGTGAAAGGCAGTAGTACCTCCAGTGAGAAAACAATGGCCTAGAACTCCTTAACTCTTCATAAAAAGGCTTTGTACAGTCAAGGATTCTATCCGTTTCACATTAGGTAATTTGGGCCAGATTTGTTCTTTGCAGAGTCTTTCCTTGTAGTTGCTATGCCACAGAAAGCTACTGAGCTGCCGTGTTTTTTTTTTTTTTTTTGGCACTTGGATCTTATTTGTTATCAACATATGAGAAAAAAATACCTGGTGCTATCCTGTTTTTATTCTGTTTCGTATAAAATGTTTAACATCTTTTTGTTACTGGTTTTATGTTAGGAATATTTTAAGTCATGTTTTAAAAGATTTTGTGTTTGTTTGTTTGTTTTATACAGTGTTAACTTGAATATTATTTTGTGACTTGGAGGGGTTGAAAAAATTTTAGACTGACCAGAGATGAAACTTTCCCTTCTCACTGACTCTTCAGGAAGCTGTGACACCCACTTGCATTCTCCTGCCAAATGTTTCCCTCTGTGACTTTGGTGCATAGACTTTGAAGCATTGTTGACCACTTTGGCAGCTTGCCCAGAACCCACATGCCCTGTATAATTAGCATAATAATTACCATTGATTTACGTACAGTATAGTCGAAATGTGTTCCTGAATTTAAACTAAAAAACTATCTTTAGAAAAACTAAAGCCCTTTTTCCTTGCCTAGTCCCTCTGAGTTTTGGGACGAGGGTCATAGCTGTGTGTTTACAGGCCATAGTCACTTTCCACAGGCCTCTGTATTTCTTAAGATGCCTGTTAGATTTCTGTATTCTGTGTGTGACACAGTTTCTTGGCTTCTGCACTCTATGCTCCCACCTCCACTACTGTTCCCTTCTTGCTTGCCATATTCCTCCTGATCTTACCTCCTAGTTTTCTTTGTTTCTTATGTTCACATCATGTTTTGTCATCTTTCTTCTCTCCTCAATAATGAAAAAAGGGATTATTTGTTATTTTTACTCCGCCACGTGGCTGGTGAGAGAGGCAGTTTAAATGTATGTTGAGCAAATGGGTTAAACTGGAAGACATGAACCCCAAAAGTGAACTTCTCTGGCATTGTTTAGACCTCGCCCAAGATGCTGTCAGCCTCTTCTTGCACAGGCAGATAAGGTTGATGTCTTTGTCATCTGCCTTCCTTCTCCCATAACCCTCTAATTTATTCAGGAATAGGCTTAACAATAGTTTGGTAGTCCTAGAATAACCTTAGAGGTCCTTAACAGAACCATTCTGACTCCAAATCGTATTCTAGGATGCCTTAAAACAGTTTTCCTTTTTACTTCTTTAAGAAAAAAAGGAAAATGTAATAGGTAAGCATTTATGTGGTTCAGAAAAATACTTCAAAGTATGTTGAGTGTAAAGTCTCTCTCCTACCGTATCTTCTGCCAAGTTCCTCAGCCATGACAACCAAAGCTATATAGATTTATGTACATCCTTCTCAAATAGCTTTTATGCATATGCAAACAAATATATATTGCTGTATGTATTATCTTATATTCAGACTTAACAAAATTATATACTAGATTCTAAACCCTGCTTTTTTTTTTTTTAACTTAAGAATAAATCCTGGAGCTCTTTCTATATAAGTATATAAAGAGCTTTCTCATTTTATTTCACAACCACATATATTAAGTTGTATTCATTTTTCATGATTTATTTAACCATTCCTATCTGATTGATATTTATACCATGTCTAGAACATAGACTTGTACTGCATATGTGATATTTTAAAATTGAAAATAAAGCTATACTCATCCTAATAGAGAACACTTAGGGACTCTATTAGATATCAGCTTTGGAGAGGAGAGGACACAATGCTGAAATTTTACTTAAGCAGCTTCCAAGGTTTTATTAGTAATTTTTATCCACTCTGAGTCACATTGTACTTTCTTCAAATAATGATAAAAATTATTCCAATAGCCCTCTCAAGATTATCTAGGAAAAAAATACTTCATAATCTCTGGTGACCACTGTTTGCATTAAAAGGCATTATCTTTTTTATAATTAGTATTACATTTTAAAATTTTCTTTCTTTTGTTTTGCCTTTTTTTTTTTTAAACCAGATCCTTACAATAAATGAGGATGGATCACTTGGTTTGAAAACCCCTAAATCTCATGTTTGTGAGCACTGCAATGCTGCCTTTAGAACGAACTATCACTTACAGAGACATGTCTTCATTCATACAGGTATTTCTTGAATTAAAGTGGGCTTATAGCCATTAAAATTATTATCTTTGCTATTTTCATCTTCTTGTAAATGTCATTCATTCCTCAGACTGTAGTTAACCTGGCATTTCAAATCAGAGATTTCATAGGCCAGGATGTCACAAGGAAACCAAGAAAAACTTTAAATGAGAAAACAATTAGCATGGATGTGCAAAATTAATTAGCTTAGCTGAACACTTTATTTGGCTTAATGTATTCTTTTTAACCAGAGAAACAGTTAAAGAATGAACTATTAAAAGCCGGTCAACATTTATTTTTCTGTATAAGATGTCCAGATGGGATTTGAAATATGAATTTGGAATCAAATATAAAAAGTTAGACCGTAAAGTTGTGGAGATCAGAGCAAAAGACTGATCACAGATCTTTGGGGAAATATTACTGGACGTATATGTTGAGTTAAAGGGTGGAGAAGGAAACAGAGTATAAATAATAAGGTAGATTTGATGAACTGGTGAAATACACCCAGAAACCAAAAGAGGAGAGAATTCCAAGGAGCGTATGATCAATAACTGTATAACCTTCTGAGAGGAGAGCAAGAGAGAGAGAAAGAGCAGGAGCAAGAGAGGGAACCGAGAACAGATCATTAGAATAAATAGCAAGGAGATCATTAGTATCTTAAGAAAGCAGAGTATAATGGTTAAAGGAGAAATGGGTAGTGAAGAATTTGAGACATAGGTTGGACTATGAAAGGAAAGGCTCCAACAGAGAAGGAATGTTTGAAGAGACAGGATTATTTTTTTTAAAGGGGGATGTTTAGAAAATTTTGAAGGTTCTAGAGAAAAAAGTGAAAAGGCGTAAAGTGGTGGTTAGCCAGGGAGAAAAAGGTAGGTGGATCTTCCTCCACAGAGAAAGCAAAGCTGTTTAAGACGCTTGGTAACCTGTGGAGGTAACCTTTAAGACACTTGGTAACCTTTCTAGCCTCATAAGTTTAAATTCTATTTTAAATTGTTTTATTTATTTATTTATTTTTTCCCCTTGAAGGATATGAATTGTATTCAGTCTCATTTTTGTGTGGATGTGAGAATGTGAATTTTTAAAACTTGGGGGCGGGGAATTGAGAGGAAATAAAATTCTGTTAATAGTATAAAACCTTTATATGTGTAATTTGCAATTTTTCAGAATTTGGGCTTCTAAGATTTCTCTTTCCTCAGATGTAGTTAACTCTAAACTGTGTTTTATTCAGTAACTAATTTGTGGATGTGAAATTATTTTAAGGTGAAAAACCATTTCAATGTAGTCAATGTGACATGCGTTTCATACAGAAGTACCTGCTACAGAGACATGAGAAGATTCATACTGGTGAGTGTTGCCACCCTTACTAGGGTTGTTAAAATTGCCATTTCAAATATAGGGAAGAATTTTTAATAAGTAGCAACAACTTGTTGCCTTTTTGGTAATTTTGTTTAAGAGTATTTATCACAGCTCATCTTTTTTTCTTTCTTCATAAATCAATGTTAACTGTTAAGACTTGGCTTACTGTGTTAGCCTAACAAATTACTTTGAAGTAAAGTTTCATAATAACAGATATGTTTAAAGTGACAAAAGGAAGTAAGGAAGGAAGGAAGGAAGTTTTTGTGAAATAGTTGTTTCCTTAGATGTTTAACAGGTTTAGAGTAGGTAAAATTATCATTTGCGATAATTAGGGGGGAGGAAGCAAAATGCCTGAGTCTTAAATAATAATAACACTCCTCACACCCCTATTTCATGTATGTAGCTTACTATATCAAGAGATTTATAATCTTATAAATTGGAAACTTCCAATTTTTCATTCAAGTTGTTAAGGATTTAGAAGCAAATATTTTAGAAGATTACTATAAAGGAACCCATACTTTTAAAAGTTGAGCCTCATTTTAGAGCAAATGTTTATTTGCATTTATTCTTTTTTTTTAAACAAATATAAAGTCAAATTTTATATGTGACCTTAATTTAGTATATTGTCAGCTTTTGACATCTGTAAGCACGATGAAAAGTGTTTCTGTATATTTATTTCCAGCATTTTGCCTTTTTGTGATGGAGTGAAAGAGTTGGTAAATTTATATAACTTTTGTTCTTACGTTTAAGTAGAATTGAAAAATAATAAGAGATAATATTTAAATATTGAAAATACTAAAGTTCCTCATATACCTCTGTATGAAGTAGTCAAGCAGCTCCCTGCCCAGTGTTGTTATTTAGATGTGTTCTCATGGTACCTGCAGTCCCTGTGAAAGGGGATCCTTGGACAGTTTATCATATAGAAGCAGCAAGCTTTTCTGCCCAGTAACTTTCCTTAACTTTATTTGCCCTGAACAAAAACAGGAATGTGGCTGGTTCCCTGTGCAGCACATTTTTATGCTTTGATGTTCTACTTTTCAAAGATCATTATGCACACCACTCATTTCAGTTTAAGTAAACATTATTCACCATTTCCAGATGGAAGGAAGTATACAAGGCACTTGGGAGGAAGAACAGCTTTATTCATTTTGTGTGGTGTTTGTGTGTGTGTGACTTACATGGCTAAATTAAACTTTTATACAATAATAAAACCCAATCAGATAATGATAAATGAAAACAGTTAAGTATTTTTATATGTTTTTAACGCCTATTAGATTTTAATGATTTAATGAATCATTCAACAAACATTTATTGAGCTGGCAGTGTTTTTCAGATACTAGAAATAGAAGATAATAAAAGGTAGCTTCCATGGAGTTTGCATTCTTTTTTAAATTTCCACTAGAGTATAGTTGATTTACCATTTTGTGATAGTTTCAAAGTGTACAGCAAAGTGAATCAGCTATGCAGATACATACATCCACTGTTCCTTAAGATTCTTTTCCCATTATAGTCTGTTACCAAGTATTGAGTAGAGTTCCCTGTGCTATACAGTAGATTGTTACTAGCTATGTATTTTATATATAGTAGTATGTTTATGTCATTCCCAGTCTCCAGTTTATCCTTGCCCTCCTTTATCCTCTGTTAACCATAAGATTGTTCTCTACATCTGTGACTCCTGTTTTGTAAATAAGTTCATTATGATATTTTCCTTTTATCTGGTTTCACTCAGTATGATAACCTCTGGGTCTATTCATATTGCTGCAAATGACATTATTTTGTTCTTTTTTATGGCTGAGTAATATCCCATTGTCTATATGTGCCACATCTTTACCCATTCTTCTGTTGGTGGACATTTAGTATTGCTTCCATGCTTCGACTGTTGTAAATAGTGCTGCCGTGAACACTGGCTTGCATGTATCTTTTTGAATTATGGTTTTTCTCTAGTTTTGGTTTATAAAAACTAAAAAATTAAGATTTTTCTCTAAGAGTGGGATTGTTGGGTCATATGGTAGTTCTGTTTTTAAAGGAACCTCCATACTGTTGTCCATAGTAGCTATACCCATTTACATTTCTACCAGCAGTATAGGAGAGTTCTCTTTTCTCCACATCCTCTCCAGCATATATTATTTGTAGATTTTTTTATGATGGCCGTTTTGACGAGTGTGAGGCAATAGCTCTTGTAATTTTGATTTGGGTTTCTCTGATAGCAGTGTTGGAGTTTATATTCTAATGTGAGAGATACACATATAAAGCCCACTGTAGTAAGTGTTGTAGAGTTTTGTACAAAATACTTTTGTACCCTGAAGAAGAGCCAGATATGCTGCTTTTGAAGCCTACATAGTGAAGACAATAAAGAAAAACTGGGAGGCTCAGTTGAGAGAATGTGTTTGAGTCTGAAAAAAAAGATTTTCAAAACATTACCTACCCTTATTGCACCCTATTATTTTCTATTCTGTTCTAGTAGCCAGTTCTTTTTTACAGTGCTGGTTACAATTTAGTGATACCAGTTTGGAAAAATAATTGTGCTAGGCCATGGGCTGTCTTGAATTTCAACAGGTTATGTTACATAGTTGATGTTTATTGAGAATTTACTAAGACTAGACATTGTGCTAAATGTTTGTTAAATGTCTCATTTAGTCTTTATACTAATCTTGAAAGGCAGATGCTATTATTGCCATTCCCGTTTTTTTAGATGAAGAAGCAGTAGAATGCACACAGAAGTTAAGAAGCTTTCCTAAATTTATATAATCTAGTATATGGTGGAGCCAAGATTCCAGCTCAGGTTTCTGCAACTCCAGAGCACACATGTGATATCACTAACTGTGAAGAATGACCAGAAGCAGAATGATGTTGTTTGGCCTTTGGGAATTTTTCTTGCTCTACCACTAAGCCAGTTAAGGCTTAGCCTTCCTTTGGGTTTAGTAACACCTAAAAGGGGTGGAAGCAAAGGCCGGAGTTCTCAAGGTACAAAAAAGAAGTGAAGTTGCTCAGTCATGTCCAACTCTTTGTGACCCCGTGGACTGTAGCCTACCAGGGTCCCTCTGTCCATGGAATTTTCCTGGCAAGAATACTGGAGTGGGATGCCATTTCCTTCTCCAGGGGATCTTCCCAACCCAGGGATTGAACCCTGGTCTCTCACATTGCAGGCAGACACTTTACCATCTGAGCCACCTGGGAAGCATTCCAATGTACAGAGACGCAGGGAATTGAGTGGAACCAGTCAAACCAGTCACTGTGGTTCTTTAACAGAGAAGTTTCTTTTGAAGAGAAATGCAATTTTGCTCATTATCACCACCCCTCACCCCCCAAGTGGAACTGATATAAAGGAAATAAATTTTCCTTTATTTCATTGTTCTTGATTCTTTTTTTGTGTACACCATTTCTGAAGATAGTAAGATAGTTTTGTTCTGTTACCAGGTTACTTATAAGCTGTACTGAGCTGGAAATATGTGTATAAAACAACATAGATATTCTCCATCATTTATTATTTTGTTCTTAGAGTTCTTTATTTCATCTTTTAAAGGACTTTTATTTTTGGAGGGCATTGTGCCTAAAGTTTGCCAATGTCAAGACTTCCTCTGTAGGTCTTTATTTAGAAGAATGCATTGAAATAATTAGCAGTAAAAAAGCTTTTGCATATATTGCTTATCCACTTTAAATTGTCAAGAAAGTAATGTCACCTATCTGCTTAACCTTAAAGGTTGTGTGGTGAGAAGAACTACCAGTTCTTACAGGCTTTGTTTTCCTTATAGCCTCCCTCATCCTTTTGGATCTCTTTATACTGTCACCTCCAGTCTCCCAGCCTCTGAGCCTATGTCTGTTCCATTTGCAAGATGGTTAAAAATCATTACCTGCTTGGCTGCTCTTGTTACCAATTAAGAAATCTGTGGCTTTTAAAACCCAGAAACCTAGCTTGATTTGGTTTTCAGACTGGAATAATTTAAACTCAGCCCGGACAGATAATTATTACTTGATTGTTTGCTAAATTTGAACTGACCTATGAAATACTAGGGTAAAATACCAACTCTGATCCCTGAACATTTGATTAAAGCCCTGTTCTTTCAGCGTAAGGCACTGAAACTGTCAACAGTCAGGTATCCTTGGGACTGCTAATTTTGGCAGTTATGGGAGATTTATGTCTTTTGGGAGTATATTACAGATTTTGTGGATATGGGAGATAAGGTGAGGAGTTGAAGCCAAGGTTGAAGACAATAATCTTAAGATTGTTTTCTAGGGTCAGAATTACTGGTAAGGTATGCACCGAAGGTAAATATTCATCACTGGAGGATTTACCTTGGGATCAGGGGCCTGTATCTAAGGTGCTTTTTCCTTTGCATTTTCTAATGCATGGGTTCTTTCTCTCATCACTTTGTCACCATTTTAGTCTAAGGAAATTCCATCTTACTGCCATAAGTAGAGTCTGGGGGTTTGAAGAGTAAAGAACTTTAATTTTATATTAATTTTCTGAATTCCTTCAAGTAGTAAGCCACAGAATACTTACTCTAATATTCTATTATAGCAAATTATGGCTATTTTCTATAGTTGTGACAATTTTCATAATGTTTTTTATTTTATTAGTAAAAATGTTGTAAAATAATTTCCATATTTGGGTAAGTTTTTATAAAGTGATTTTCTTCCCAAAATAAAAGAGATTTTGAAAATAAACCAAATCATTTAGAATTATACATATTTATTAGGTTTCTTTTCTCAACAAAATTCTTTTTTAAGACTTTAGATCTTGAATGTATGCAGTTCTATAGATACAAATGTAGCAAGAAGCACTGGAAAATCAGTCTTCTAAGTTGGCATTCTTAATATCTGAAAACATGCATTGATCTTCTTTAACTCTTGACTATGACTTTTATTCACAACCATGTTAAATAGCTGAATGGTAATGTTGTTATTATTATTATTTTTAAAACCAGTTGGGCTAGTGAGGTGGAGTCAGAGAGCATGTTGATTCACCCTTGACTAAGTTTGTTCAACAGTTTGTATTTCCTTCAGTATGATTCAATTATTGACAAAAATTAATTTGCCTCTCATTATTTTGAAGCCTTAACTTACTGTTTATTAGCATAATAGAGAAGTTTATTAAAAGAAAATGTTGCACACCTAGTTAAACTCGTTATTTGTGGCAAAGAAGGAACTGAATATTGTTTGGGATACTGAAAAGGTTGCATACAGTATGAGCTCCTGGCATTGTGATTGCTGAAGCCAGACAGCACTGGTGCAGACAGAGCTTGCAAGAAAGATTAAGCAGGGAAGTACAGATTGCTGTTACTGACATTCTCTGGTCTAACAAAGTTTTCAGAAGCCAGGTTTTTTTTTCTTCGCAAAACTGTTAATAATTCATATTAAATGATATGATAATGTAAAACATAAAAGTTTTAAGACTATTTAACAAAATATCTCAGAATATAAAAAAATCATACACATGCACATATGCATGTACGTATAAAAACTGTACTATCGGTTTTTAAAACTGTTTTGTTTGGGGGGATAGGAGAAGTCATCCAGAAGGTTAACTCCATTTAAACATACCTTAGAACTGAAATATAAAGAATCAGAGGATTTATAACAAAAGTTGCATTGTTTTCAGTTAATTATATGCATTTTGTGTGTGTGAGTGTTCTTCCCCTCAAATCCATGTTAGTTTATAGTGTCTGTAGTTAAAAGAAAAATGTTTACCATTGGTTTTGACAGGTTTCTAGTTTAACAAATTGGGAATCTCTTGAAGTAGTCTCATTCTTATTTATGTGTAATAAATCACATGGATGAACATGTGAATCACATGACTCGCAATTTGACATAGGCTACAAACAGTCCCCGCCTGACAATGCAGGAGATGTAAGAGAAGCAGGTTTGATCCCTGGGTCGGGAAGATCCCCTGGAGGAGGGCATGGCAACGCACTCCAGTATTCTTGCCTGGAGAGGCTCGTGGACAGAGGAGCCTGGGGTTGCACAGAGTCAGACACGACTGAAGCAGCTTAGCACACATGCATGCAGATAGTAGAGACAACATGTCCTTTGGGAGTTTGGTTAAAATAGACCAATGAGGATTTAGATTAGTGGCTCTGTGAGTTAGATTTAGTTCCTGTGTGACATGTGAGTCAAGTGTCATCACAGGAACTGTGAAGCAGAAGCATGATGGTAGCTAGGACTAGTGCGGGGGTGGGAATCTGGGATGTACTGAAGTTGGAAATCTTTGGGGAAGGATAGGTAGACAGATACGCAGATAATTTGGAAACACAGAATAGCAAGTTAGAATCACACAGACAAGAAGCAACTAGGATCATTGCAGATGCTGGATAACAGGAGAAGTAGTGTGTCAGATTTACTAGTTTAAAAGAACCAGGAGAAGGAGGTACTTTAAGATAGTTAAAATGCTAGAAATTCCTAAAAGTCACCATTATCATAAACCTAATAACACTGTCAGATTTATTGAATACCTATTTTCTGCCAAACACTGTATTAAACACAGTACATAAATTATCTCGCTTTATCATCAGAGCAGTTCTGTGAGGAGGGTACTGTTCCTTTTTTTAAAAAAAAAACAGATAAGGAAATAAAGGTTAAGATGATTAAGAAATCTGCCCCAGTGTATACCTAGTTCAGGCAGTGACATAGTTCAGCCTTAAGAGTTCTTGCTCTTAGCTGCTATGCTATTGAAAGAGTAAATCAAGCACCAGGAAGATTTTTAGTTCACAAAAACTTTGGTTTCAAACATGGAGGTTTTTATTTTGTTCAGGAAGGAGAAGAGCCATTCCTGGGCCTGGCCTTACGGCTTGCAGCAAGGCAGTTGGGTGTGTCTGAATGAGAAGAGTCTGTGGGTGTAGGAGTAAAAACGAAGGCAAGATGAATAACATGTAAGGGGCCTTTCTGAGTAGGGCAGAGAGGGGTAGACTAGAGAGCGTGATTTTAGAACTATGTTGTTAGGTCTGGATGCCAAGCAGAGGGGTGTGAAATTTATCTTGTAAGCATTATAAAAAAAGCAGTGCATTTAACTACCGTGTTGGAGGAACGTTATTGTTTTGTGAAGAAAACTAGAAATTTGACAAGTGTGTTACTTTTTTGTTAACTATGTATAACTAATATGAGAAATTATAGCTTAGATAATGGTGCACATTTATTATATCAGGTTTACTTTTAGTATTAGAAAATCATTTTAAACATATAAAATAACATTGTTAAGCTTCATGAAATATAACTTCAATTTTCACCAAGTTTATGAGAAGTAGGCAAAATTTGGAGACCACTGAATATTACTACAGAACAAAGAAAATTAATTTCCTGGGCTTAAGAGCCTCTTTTTCTTTGAGCAGTTTAGGATGAGCTAATTTTTCAAAAAAGGGCTGAAAAAGGACTCCCAAAATTTAGCTTCACACATAGAACTTTCTAATTTTTTAAATGTTATTTTTGACAGCAGTTTCTCATTTTTGATGTTTTGCTTTTTCTTTTTTAACCATTTTCAATATGGTTAGTCTAGAACAAGATAAGTTTCTCTACTCTTTCTCTTATTGATTTGCCTTTCCTTAATATGGCTTTTTCTCTGCCTCCTCCCTGTTCTTCAAATTATTTTGCATTCTGCAGAAGATGAAGCTGTAAGACAGCTGAGTCTGGATCCGATGTTTTACAAATCCTTTGACATCATATTCTTTTGGAAGAATACTTAACTACTTCCTTTAAGTCAAACACCTGAAGAGCTTCAGGATTCTCCAGTTTTGAAGCTGCCTTTTGGACAACTGCTTACTGTTCCAGAACCTGGTTGGGTAGATGTTAGATGACTACATTCATGACTTTCATATCTTGAATTTATTAAGATTCAGATGTCTGGATAGGCTGACAACACATTTTAAAACTTTGTTGATAAAGTTTTTAGTTTCACTGACTGAATGACACTTAGGCTTAGAATTCATATATTTTAGTATTATATTTTTTATTTGGCCCTTTTGGTGAAAGGGTCTGACTGACAAAATGTAGTATTTGATATGGACTCAGTCATCACAAAGAAATTGGGTTTAAAATATTTAGGGCAATCTAAATTTGCTTATCAAGGTCATTCATTTTTAATTTTTCTGGATACTTTTAAGATCTTTAGTTGTTGATCTGAAGAGTCTCTATTTTTTAAAAAAATGCCTAAAGTGTCATCATTTTCAGCCCCCATCTGAACTTTATGAAAGTGTCTTGATAGTTTTTGAAAGCAGCCACAATAATAATAATAGCTTCTGCACATTTTGTAGTTTGTTTTGCTCTTCTATAGATCTTTTAGGGAGATGATGCTGTTATGAAAAATGGAGTCAATAGGACTGCATCCTAATGTAGTGCTAGGTAGTTACTTCCTGATATATCCAGCTTCTCCCAGGGCTGCCTTTATGCTGTTTGCTTTATTAGTTGTTGATAGAAGTACTTCTTACTCTTTATTTCCTGCTTGGCTAAGTTAAAAAGCTGATAGACAAATTAAGCTTATTTACTGCCCCCCCAACCTGTCCTGGTATATTTTCATCCCTTTGTAAATTCTTTTACAAGGCCTAATTGCTTATTCTTTACCTACATTTCATTAACTGTTTTGACTTTTACTTTCTAAAGATATTTAACGAATTAATACTTTCAGTGTGTTTTTTAAATTATTCCAGAAAATGTATTCATTCAGCTCTTAATTACCTTAGGGAATTGATCAGATTGTGCATTATTTATTTAAAAATTAAAAAGACAAATGCAGCTGTGAAAAAATTACTATCAACACAAAAAGAGGAGTATATTTATTGCTCTTGTTTGAATGACATGGTGTTCTATATAGGCTTTATAGAATTGAGATACTCTCTTCATCCATAAAAATCAGTTGGATATATTCTTGCCTAACTTCATCTAGCTTTTAGTTCTTTATAGTTGGATAGAGAGGAGAGGGACACGGAGTCTGATCAGCTGAAACTCAAGGGTCTTAAGGTCTAACTTTATTCCTATAGAAAATATCCCTGTTCTTAAGGTATTTTATTTTTTATATGAGAATTGGGAAAAAGGACAATAGACTCATGGAACCTGGAACTGAAAGATACTTTAAAATGTTAGGGTTAAGTGACAAATGCAAGAGTTTTCCTTATGTCAAGCCATGGACATAAATATTAGGGACTGGTCAGGAAACACTTGAGGGACTACTGTTAAAGGGATGAGAAGCTAAGAAAGGGTGGAGAAGAGAATGATTGTTGTGGGGAGTGGTGGCGACCACCTACCAACAGTATTGCTTGATGCTCTGCTTAATCACTGAGAGTTCTAGATTATTTAAGTGGGAGAATTTGCTCAGGGGCTCAGTAATGTTTACCTGGCTTTTTTTGATTTAAAAAGAAAAAGATTGTCTCTAAGAGAGAGACAATAGCAAAAACTCTTATCAGAATATCTTTTGGGGTCATTTCTCCCCTTGTATTTCATGTGGTATTTTCTATCTCTAAGCTATTGCATTTGTATTGTTTTATGTTTTGGATGACAGTTCTTGAGCTGTAAATAAGTCCCTGAATATTTTGTATAAAGTTTGCATTAAATCATTAACTGGGATGAGTTGAGAGTTGAAACTACTGCTTTCTAATAGTCCTGATTTATTTGCTTAGCAGTCTTTTGTTGTTGTTATTCAGTTGCTCAGTCGTCTCTGACTTGTTGTGATCCCTCAGACTACAGCACGCCAGGCTTCCCTGTCATTCACTGTCTCCTGAAGCTCGTTCAGACTCATGTCTATCGAGTTGGTGATGCGATCCTACCATCTCATCCTCTGTCGTCCCCTTCTCCTCCTGCCTTCAGTCTTGCCCAGCATAAAGGTCTTTTCCATTGAGTCAGTTCTTCACATCAGGTGGCCAAAGTATTGGAGCTTTAGCATTAATCCTTCCAATGAATAGTCAGGACTGATTTACTTTATGATCGACTGGTTGGATCTCCTTGCAGTCCAAGGGACTTTCAAGAGTCTGCTCCAACGCCACGGGTCAAAAGCATCAATTCTTTGGCACTCCACCTTCTTTATGGTTAACTCTCACATTCATACATGACTGCTGGAAACACCATAGTTTTGACTGTACAGACCTTTGTTGACAAAATAATGTTTCTGTTTTTTAATGTCCTGTCTAGGTTTGTCATAGCTTTTCTTCCAAGGAGCAAGCATATTTTAATTTCATGGCTGCCGTCACTATCTGCAGTGATTTTGGAGCCCAAGAAAATAGTCTGTCAGTTTCCATTGTTTCCCTATCTGTTTGCCATGAAGTGATGGGACCTGATGCTATAATCTTTGTTTTTTGAAGGTTAAGTTTTAAACCAACTTTTCACTCTCCTCTTTCACTTTCATCAAGAGGCTCTTTGGTTCCTCTTTGCTTTCTGCATAAGGGTGGTGTCATCTATTATTGATATTTCTCCTGGCAGTCTTGATTCCAGCTTGTGCTTCATCCAACCCAGCATTTCTCATGATGTACTTTGCAATTAAATAAGCTAGGTGACAATATGCAGCCTTGATGTACTCCTTTCCCTGTTTGGAACCAATCTGTTGTTCCATATCCGGTTCTAACTGTTGCTTCTTGACTTCCATACAGGTTTCTCAGGAGGCGGATAAAGTGGTCTGGTATTCTCATCTCTTTAAGAATTTTCCACAGTTTGTTGTGGTCCACACAGTCAAAGCCTTTAGTGTAGTCAATAAAGCAGAAGTAGATGTTTTTATGAAATTCTTTTGCTTTTTGTATGATCCAGCTGTTATTGGCCATTTGATCTCTTGCTCCTCTGCCTTTTCTAAATCCAGCTTGAACATCTAGAAGTTCATGTACTGTTAAAGCCTAGCTTGGAGAATTGTGAGCATTACTTTACTAGTATGTGAGATGAGTACAATTGTGCGGTAGTTTGAGCATTCTTTGGCATTGCCTTTCTTTGGGATTGGAATGAAAACTGACCTTTTCCAGTCCTGTGGCCACTGCTGAGTTTTCCAAATTTGCTGGCATGCTGAGCGCAGCACTTTTACAGCATCATCTTTCAGGATTTGAATTCCATCACCTCCACTAGCTTTGTTCATAGTGATGCTTCCTAAAGCCCACTTGACTTCACATTCCAGGATGTCTGGCTCTAGGTGAGTGATCACACCATTGTGGTTATCTGGCTCATGAAGATCTTTTTTGTATAGTTCTTCTATGTATTCTTGCCACCTCTTCTTAATATCTTCTGTTTCTGTTATGTCGATACAATTTCTGTCCTTTATTGAGCCCATCTTTGCATAAAATGTTCCCTTGGTATTTCTAATATCCTTGAAGAGATCTCTGGTCTTTCCCATTCTGTTGTTTTCTTCTATTTCTTTGCATTGATCACTGAGAAGGCTTTCTTACCTCTCCTTGCTATTCTTTGAAACTCTGCATTCAGATGTATATCTTTCATTTTTGCCTTTGCCTTTTGTTTCTCTTCTTTTCTCAACTGTTTGTAAGGCCTCGTCAGACAAACATTTTGCCTTTTTGCGTTTCTTTTTCTTGGGGATGGTCTTGATCACTACCCCCTGTATAGTGTTACGAACCTCATCCATAGTTCTTCAGGCGCTCTATATATTAAATCTAATCCCTTGAATCTATATGTCAATTCCGCTGTATAATCATAAGGGATTTAATTTAGGTCATACTGCAATGGTCTAGTGGTGGTATTCCCTGCTTTCTTCAATTTAAGTCTGAATTTTGCAATAAGGAGTTCATGATCTGAGCCACAGTCAGCTCCAGTCTTATTTTTGCTGCTTGTTTAGAACTTCTCCATCTTCGGCTGCAAAGAATATAATCAGTCTGATTTCAGTATTGACCACGTGGTGATGTCCATTTGTAGAGTTGTCTCTTATGTTGTTGGAAGAGGTTGTTTGCTATGAGCAGTGAGTTCTCTTGGCAAAACTCTGTAAGCCTTTGCCCTGCTTCATTTTGTACTCCCAAGACCAAACTTACCTGTTATTCCAGCTATCTCTGGAAGTGCTTGGGTTTTAGATGAATTAATTAGCTATTAAAATTTTTTCCACTGCAGAAAAGTAACTTCTGAAACAAATTCTAGTCTTTCTTTTTTTTCTTAAGTGAAAAAATTGCTTTTGTAATGAGATATGTTAGTGATCCCATTATGTTACTCTAGCAGATGATGAGAGTCTGAACTAACGAACAAAACATTAATACAGCAGGACGTTAGAAGTCTAATGAAATAACTTTGAAAGACATTTTAAAGGAAGAATAAATATAGATGAAGTTTAATAACAATTTAAATGGAAGGATCTAAAGGAGCAAGACTTTTTAAGCTTTTATTGTGGAAGCTTGGTTTTCAAATAAAATCTTGCATGAAGCGGCGTCAGTAGTCAAGGCAGATAATTTCAGGTGGTTTCCTTGACTCTTAATAAGTTGACAGATGTTTCCAGTACTACTTAGTTTTATTCAAGGAGACAATGCCAGATTTCAAACGACTAAAGAAGTAGCTTCTCTGGAACAACATAGTCAAGAATATTTTTTTAATGGAATTATATACATTTGGCTGAATTGCATGGTATGTAAATTAAATTTCAAAGCTTTTTTTTAAAAAAAGTACCTGAGAAAATGTATTTCAATATAAGTGCAGTGTGAACTGCACCAAGATGTGTTGTTACAACTAATGGTGGGAGAAATATGTGTGGAGCAGAAAGAAGTTTAGTTGGCCAATTTACAAAACCTGAGAAAATGTGTAGCATTTAAAGCTTATGGCTATTCATTGTATTATATGCTCAGACTTTTGTGGAAAATATTTGAATGTATTATGTGTCATTGAGCTGGTAGATCAACAGCAAACTTGATTTGCTCTGGTGGACTTCTGGTGGAAGTTTTGTCTTAAATAGAAACTGAATATCCTGACTCTTCTACTGTACAACTATTTAATATCTTAAAATTGGTAAAGTTTTATTGAAAGTATTTGCATGTAGGGCCAAGGTTAGATTTTTTTTCTGGGGGCAGGGTGAGAACAACCACTGTCTACCACTATTATTTGAGTATTGAAGAATCACTTTGGAAAATTAGCTTTTGCTGAAGATGTGAAAATTCAACCTACAAGGGGAAAACAGTACTTACAGTGAAGCTTCTACTGTGGTAAAGTCATTTTGACAGCTGTTAATGTTGACTCACAAAATGCTGCTTTATATACTTACAATGTTGTTACAAATTACAGGAAGTGCGATCTCCTTTTCCACACAAATATGGGGCAGATATTTTCCAAGTTCAAGCTACACTGTGATCAGTTTTTGGACCTTTTTACAAATGCAAAGGAAATTTCCATGTTTCAAAACTAAATTGTAACTCTACCTAATCTTCAGTTGGAAATAATCTATGATGTGATAGTATGCTGAAAAGACAAATAATTAAGACAAGAATCTAATAGAATTCTGTATATCTCTTCCAAATTTTGAATAATTCTTGAAGTTACGTTTCATGGATATCAGTGTCTATCTTTGTGACAGAACAATTTCAAAGAATTCTCTTAAGTTTCATTGCAAATTAGCATTTGCAAATAAACACTTGCTGTTGACTTTGATGACAGGGAGTACTAACTTTGATTCCCAATTCAGCAAAATGCAACCCTCTCATATAAAAAAGATTTCCAGTCTTCTCATTAGTACATCTGCTTGATGAAAAATTACATTCTGTTGTCGTCATCATTCTGTTTTGAATTTCAGCAGTAAAATCTGTGGACTTTTTTTGCCCTCTTGTTATATGAGTAAGTATACACTGTCCTTGATTTTACCTTTCTGCTCACAAAGCTTAATACATTTACCATTTGCCCTTTTAGAGCAAGTTTCCTGGTCTCTGTCAAAAGTTTACTCCTTGACCGTCCTACTCGTTCTTAGGCTTCTGCTTTGTTGGCCATCTTGTCGTTCATTCTTCATTACTGTTAGTTAATCATGTTTTAGACCGTTGGATACTAAACCTCAGTCTCCTCATGATTTCACTTTCTCACTTCCTGCTAATGCCTTCTAGTACTTCAGTTTCAACAGTTTTTTTGACTCCACTAGCTCCTACAGTGGGGCTTCTGTGGTGGCTCAGACAGTAAACAATCTGCCTTCCATACAGGAGACCCAGGTTCAGTCCCTGTCAGGCATAGCTGAGCAATTAATACACAGCTTCTACAGTCCAGTCATTCTGCCTCCTTTTTACTATCCCTTGGTTCCCTCATATCTTCATTACTTTTTTTTACACAGTGTAAATCCTATCATCATTTTTTTTAAATCACTCTTCTGCTTATGCCCGAACCTCTTGTGCTATCTCGTACATAGTATTCGATTTGCTGAATTACAGCTTTGGTGGGGAATTTATTATTTTTCAAGTCACTATATTTATAGAGTTCAATAGATCGATCTTTTACTTCCAACAGGGTATAATGGAGATATAATTGACATGTAATACTGTATAAGTTTAAGATGTACATCATAATGATTTGACATGCATACGTCAGAAATGACGACAGTGTTTAGTGAGCATCTATCATCTCATATAGATACAAAATAAAAGAAAAAGAAAAAGTTTTTCCTTGTGATGAGAACTTTTTAGCATTTACTCTTCTAGCAACTATTTCGTATAACATAGAGCAGTGTTAATTATATTAATCATGTTGTACACCTATATCCCTAATATTTATAACTGAAAAGTTCTAACTTTTACCACTTTCATTGGCATACAAAGATACTACGTTAGTATTGACTACACACATATACATTTCATCCCTATGACTCATTTATTTTGTAACTGGAAGTTTGTACCTGTTAATTTTCCTCACCTTTTAAATTCACTCTCCACCCCTGCCACCCTCTGGCAGCCGCCTGTTTTTCCTTTGTATCTGTGACTGTTTCTGTTGACTGTGTTCCTTTCTTCTGTTCCTTAGATTCCACATATAAGTGAAATCATATAGTACTTGTCTTTCTCTGACATATTTCACTCTGGCAGGTTTTTTTTTTAATGGCTAAGTGATACTCCAGTGTATCTATCTAGGAATCTTCTTTTAACAGTAACCTATGGATGGGCACTTAAGTTATTTCACTTTCTTGGCTATTATGATTAATGCTGCAGTGAACGTAGGGTTGCATATATCTTTTAAAAATATTAATGTTTTCCTTTCCTTTGGAAAGAGCCAGTAGTAGAATTTCTGGGTCATATTGTAGTTCTAATTTTAATTTTATGAGGAACCTTCGTACTCGTTCTTGTAGTTGGGTTCGGTTCAGTCGCTCAGTTGTGTCCGACTCTTTGTGACCCCATGAATCACAGCACACCAGGCCTCCCTGTCCATCACCAGCTCCCGGAGTTCACGAAAACTCATGTCCATCAAGTCGGTGATACCATCCAGCCATCTCATCTTCTGTCGTCTCCTTCTCCTCCTGCCCCCAAACCCTCCCAGCATCAGGGTCTTTTCCAATGAGTCACCTCTTCACATGAGGTGGCCAAAGTACTGGAGTTTCAGTTTCAGCATCATTCCTTCCAAAAAATCCCAGGGCTGATCTCCTTCAGAATGGACTGGTTGGATCTCCTTGCAGTCCAAGGGACTCTCAAGAGTCTTCTCCAATACCACACTTCAAAAGCATCAGTTCTTTGGTGCTCAGCTTTCTTCACAGTCCAACTCTCACATCCATACATGACCAGTGGAAGAACCGTAGCCTTGACTAGACGGACCTTTGTTGGCAAAGTAATGTCTCTGCTTTTCAATATGCCATCTAGGTTGTTCATAACTTTTCTTCCAAGGAGTAAGCGTCTTTTAATTTCATGGCTGCAATCACCATCTGCAGTGATTTTGGAGCCCAGAAAAATAAAGTCTGACACTGTTTCCCCATCTATTTCCCATGAAGTGATGGGGCCAGATGCCATGATCTTCGTTTTCTGAATGTTGAGCTTTAAGCCAACTTTTGCACTCTCCTCTTTCACTTTCATCAAGAGGCGCTTTAGTTCCTCTTCACTTTCTGCCATAAGGGTGGTGTCATCTGCAGATCTGAGGTTATTGATATTTCTCCCGGCAATCTTGATTCCAGCTTGTGCTTCTTCCAGCCCAGCATTTCTCATGATGTACACTGCATAGAAGTTAAATAAGCAAGGTGACAATATACAGCCTTGACGTCCTCCTTTTCCTATTTGGAACCAGTATGTTGTTCCATGTCCAGTTCTAACTGTTGCTTCCTGACCTGCATATAGGATTCTAAAGAGGCAGGTCGGGTGGTCTGGGATTCCCATCTCTTTCAGAATTTTCCAGAGTGTATTGTGATCCACACAGTCAAAGGCTTTGGTATAGTCAATAAAGCAGAAATAGATGTTTTTCTGGAACTCTCTTGCTTTTTCCATGGTCCAGCGGATGTTGGCAGTTTGATCTCTGGTTCCTCTGCCTTTTCTAAAACCAGCTTGAACATTTGGAAGTTCATGGTTCACTCATTGCTGAAGCCTGGCTTGGAGAATTTTGAGCACTACTCGACTAGCGTGTGAGATGAGTCCAGTTCTAACTGTTGCTTCCTGACCTGCATATAGGATTCTAAAGAGGCAGGTCGGGTGGTCTGGGATTCCCATCTCTTTCAGAATTTTCCAGAGTGTATTGTGATCCACACAGTCAAAGGCTTTGGTATAGTCAATAAAGCAGAAATAGATGTTTTTCTGGAACTCTCTTGCTTTTTCCATGGTCCAGCGGATGTTGGCAGTTTGATCTCTGGTTCCTCTGCCTTTTCTAAAACCAGCTTGAACATTTGGAAGTTCATGGTTCACTCATTGCTGAAGCCTGGCTTGGAGAATTTTGAGCACTACTCGACTAGCGTGTGAGATGAGTGCAATTGTGCAGTAGTTTGAGCATTCTTTGGCATTGCCTTTGTTTGGGATTGGAATGAACACTGACCTTTTCCAGTCCTGTGGCCACTGCTGAGTTTTCCAAATTTGCTGGCATATTGAGTGCAGCACTTTCACAGCATCATCTTTCAGGATTTGAAATAGCTCCACTGGAATTCCATCAACTCCGCTAGCTTTGTTCGCAGTGATGCTTTCTAAGGCCCACTTGACTTCACATTCCAGGGTATCTGGCTCTAGGTGAGTGATCACACCATAGTGATTATCTTGGTCGTGAAGATCTTTTTTGTAACTGTACCCAATTTACATTCTTACCAACAGTGCACAAAAATTCCCTTTTTTTTTAATGGAAAATATGTGTATATTTATTATTACTTTTTTTATTAAAAATTCCCTTTTTGTCATATCCTCACCAGTACTTACTAGCTCTTGTCCTTTTGATAATACTCATTCTGACACATGTGCAGTGATACCTCTTTGTGGTTTTAATTTACATTTCTCTGATGATTAGTGGTGATTAGTGGCCTTTTCATTTTGTTGATCGTTTCCTTTGTTGTACAGAAACTTTTTAATTTGATGTATTGTGTCTTTCCCATTGGAGACACTGAAAGGGGGTCCCAGGGCTTGATTGAAACATACAGAGAAAATACCTACCATGGAAAGGCACCGGTGGTGGCAGATTTGGTTTTTACTGAGAAATACCCAGCGCTCAGTTGAAAGACACCACGGTGGCTCCTTTGTAGAAAGATATAAGGAATGGAGCTCTTACTTGCAAGTACCTAGTTAACTGGAGAAATTAAATCTTGCCTTAAATATTGAGGGGGCTCTTTAATGCATATGCAGTTAAAAATTAAAAGCTGGCGTTGTAAAATCTTAAGGAAGGCCTTCTAGGGGGAAGCTCAGATTTCTCTGTCTTTGAGTTGTAAAAGTCCTATCTGATCTTCCTAGGTTCTTCTATTGTGTTTGTTTGTTTATATTAGGACTTCCCAAACGGTGCAGTGGTGAAGAATCTGCCTGCAATGTGGGAGACCCAGAGACCCAGTTCGATTCCTGGTTAGGGATCCCCTGGAGAAGGGAATGCCAACCCACTCCAGTTTTCTTGACTGGAGAATTCCATGAACAGAGGAGGCTGGCAGGCTACAGTCCATGGGATCGCAGAGTCGGACACAACTGAGTGACTAACACTACTACTAGTCCCATTTGAAAAAATGTAACTTTTTCCATCTCTAGAATAAAAGAGAAAGCTGTGCTGTATTAGGTGCACTTTAATGCCTACTGAAATTTATTTCTTTAGTCTTTTCATTTTACCACTCATCTAGATGGGGTCCATTTTACAGCTCATAGACCAGTTCCTGCTGCCTGTTACTGTAATTAAAATTTTATTGGAATATAGCCATACCCATTCCTTTATCCAATGGCTATGGCTATTTTCTCTCTATAACAGCCAAGTTGAGTAATTGTGAAAAAAATTGTATGATCCTCAAAATCTAAAATATTTATTGTTCAATTTCTTACGGCTTTATGCTTGCCATTTTTTCCCCAACATATTTTTACTTTCTCCTTTCTATAAATCTCTATTTTCTCCTACTTTCTCATGTTCAGCTGATTATTTACTTTCTATTCACCTTGAAAATCGAAATAATCAAAGAGAACTTTAATAAAATTTCTAGTATTGTATCCATTTATTAGTCAGAAAGTTTTGATCTTTTGGAGGAAGATAAGTTGCTAGGGATTATTTTGCAAAGTAGCTCAAGATTTTCCAGTATTTTGTGTAGGGATACATATGAATAGTTTAAATTTTCATTATTTTTTTCATCTTTAGGGGATATACATTTTGTTAACTTTAGACTTTTTTTCATTAAGTTGAGACATAATGTATATACAATAAGCTTTACTATTTTTAGTGTATATACTCTTAGTATATACATACACTGTATATGTAAAAGGGTAAGCATACACATTTTTGTAACCCACTACAACAATCAAGATATAGAACAGTCTGATCACTCCCCAAAATTTCTCTGTATTTTTTAGTCAGCTTTTCCCCTACCCCTAACCTCTGGCAAATACTGATATATGTTTCTGTCTCCTTAGTTTTTCCTCTTCCAGAATATCGTATAAATTGAATCACACGGTATGTAGCCTTTTGAGTCTGGCTCCTTCCACTCATCCTAGTGCATTTGAGTCATTCCTATTGTTGATGCATGAGTAATTAATTTTTTTTATTGTTGATCAGTATTTTGTTGTATGGATATGTATCACAGTTGGTTCATCCATCCCCCGGTTGAGATATATTTGGGTTGTTAACAGTTTTTGGTGATTATGAATAAAGTTTCCATAAACATTTGTTATAAAAATTCATGAACAGCTTTTTTTTGGAAACATATTTTCATGTTGTTTGGGAAACTGAGAGTGGACTTGCTGGGTGATATGGTAAGTGAATGTTTAATTTTATAAGAAATCACTGAACTGTTTTGCAAAGTGATTGTACCATTTTGCATTCCCATAGTGACTTAGAGTTCCAGTAGATCTGTGTCATTGACTTCCCTTAACATTGTCAGATTTCTTTATTTTAGACATTGTAATAGGTGTGTACAGAGTTGGACACGACTGAGCGACTTCACATTCACTTTTCACTGTCATGATTAGAGAAGGAAATGCAACCCACTCCAGTGTTCTTGCCTGGAGAATCCCAGGGACAGGGGAGCCTGGTGGGCTGCCGTCTATGGGGTTGCACAGAGTCGGACACAACTGAAGCGACTTAGCAGCAGCAGCAGCAATATCTCATTATGGTTTTAATTTGCATTTCCCTAAGGGTCAAACATGTTGAGTATTGTATTTTTACGTTGAATATTAGCTTCATATTTCTAACTTTTGTAAAATAAAGAGTAAAATGGTAATGAATTTACATTAAGTATTTTCTGAAATATGCAGAAATCCAAAAACAAAAATTTGCCCAAAATACTAGACTTTATCTTTCTGCCTTAAGTATTGAGCATAAGTTTTATTAGTAGTATATATTTCAAAGAACAGTGTGAATATTTTTACATTCAGTAGATAATAAACTATTCCTACCTAACATCTGTTATCTAAAAAAATTGCTTAAACTATTTCACATAAATCAGCATTAGTACCAACCTGAAGCACCAACATAATTTAAGTGGAAGATGTGGAAGATAATTTATATGGAAGATAAATTACCTGTTTAGAAAATATTTTTAGTATGTGACTTACATTTAATTATATAGGATGTAATTTGTCAGATTTGTGCTCTGCTTGCAACAGTTAAGATGCTATTACCACATTATATGTTAATGATGCATTCTCAAGTAGCAATGACCCTCATTGATAATGCATAATCTAAAAGTACATAATGAACTTCATAGAGACCTGATAAGATCAGAGAGAATGGGTTATATAAAAATTTAGAACTTATATTGCAAAAGTATATAGTTGTTGGCACTAAGTATTGAATTTTACCTATAAAAATAATTCTTTGTTTGATATAAAAAACCCAGGCTCAGGTTGGCTTAATCTATTTAGGGATTTAGGTTATCATCCTCCCCAGTATGTGTTCAGAAAGAAGGTGAGCCCTCTTTAAAAGAAGAAATCATCCAGAGTTTGTACAGCTTTTTACATACAGTATTTTGCATTCAGTCAAAAATTCAGTGCATGCTAAGTGATAGGATGGAATCATAGAAAGGCAAGAGGGAAAAAACATCATGAAGAAAAATCTCTAAGGTGATCTAGATTTAGAAGTATCAGAGAAGGGCTTTAAAACTTAAACTGTGACTAATATGTTTTAAAAAATAATAGAAAAGGCAAAGGAAATAGAGAAAAAGAGAATTTTACTAAAGAATTGTAAACTGTGAAAAAGAAGCAAATGAAACTTCTAGAATTGAAAAATAGAGTAATTGATATAGAGAACATAGCACATAGGTTTAATGGAATAATAGAGGCAGTAAAAGAGGTTAGTGAAATGGAAGACATCAGTAGAAAATATCATAGAAAAAAATGAAAAAAAGACTTGTGGGATATAATCTTTCTTATCAGAGGTTAAAGCGTCTGCCTGGAATGCAGGAGACCCGGGTTCGATCCCTGGGTTGGGAAGATCCCCTGGAGAAGGAAATGGCAACCCACTCCAGTACTCTTGCCTGGAGAATCTCATGGAGGGAGGAGCCTGGTAGGCTACAGTCCATGGGGTCGCAAAGAGTCGGACACGACTGAGCGACTTCACTTCACTTCACTTCATCTGGGATATAGATAGTGTTAGTCATAATAGAAAATTTAAAAATGGGTTCATTAAGACCTTTTGTTCCTTATAGACAGCATTAAGAAAGTGAAAATAAGTCTGATAACTATGTACAGAATTCCTACTGATCTATTAAGAAAAACAAACTAGTAGAAAAGAGTGCAGAGTCTTTGAACACCAAAGACTCTGGTCTTTGGTCTTTATACACCAAAAGGGATACCTAAGTGATCAAGAAACATATGAAAGGGTACTCAGTTTCATTAGCCACCAGCAAAATTACTTGAGATTACAATTTGATACCACTTGCATATACTTCAGAATGGTGAAAATGAAAAATACAGGTGGTACAAAGTACAGTAGACCCTCTGTATCTGCAGTTCTGCATCCATGGGTGCAGCCAACCAGCGATCAGAAATCCCACATGATCTGCAGTTGATGAAATTGGGCCTCTGGGGAATTTTGGTATCCACAGGGATTCCTGGGTCCAAGGGACTACTTGGTTACTGGACCCTAAGGGATGACTGTACTTTAAAGGTTGTGGAGCTTTATACAATTGGAGCTCAAATATTATGCTGGTGGGTATGTAAGTTGGCACATCCATTTTTAGTAAACAGTATCTACCAAGGCTGCACATGCACGAACTCCTTCATACGTCCTTTTCACTTGTAGTTTAATGCCTATATAGTATATATATATATATATTCACCAAGAGACATGTAACAGGTGTTAAGCCAGCATTGTTATGAATAGCCCTAAACTGGGAACAACCCAGATTTCCATCAAGAGTTAAATAAATAAATTGTACATTTGTATGAGAGAATGTGAGACAGCATTATAGATAAATCTTAAAACCATAACATTGACTGAAAGAAGCCAGACACAAAAGAATACGTGCTATATGACTCCCTTTGTGTGAAGTTTATAAATAAGGCAAAATGTATTATCTGTTAGAAATCAACATAGTAATTACTAATGGAGAAGGAGTAGGAGTGCCTCTTCAGTGCCTGTAACTCTTAAGTTCTATTGTTGTTTGGGATGCCTATTACACAGGTGTGTTCACTCTGAGAAAATTCATCAGTCTGCATTTTTACTTGGTGTACTTTTGTGTAGGTTATATTGCATTTCATGAAATTTGTTTTTAAAATACGGTGAGAGTACCTTCTGTATATTTTTTAAATATGCTTTAAAATTACTATAATAGGCAGTTAAGGCAGAACTAATATTGATGTTGGAAGTTGGATAGTGGTTATTTTTTAGAGGTTAATGGCCAAGTGAGGTTTCATGAGGCACTTAGGAGATGCTGATAATGTTCTGTTTCTTTATTATGGATGCTTGTTACAGGCATTAGTAGGATTTGTGAAATTTCAGTGAACTGTGATTATGATTTGTTTGCTTTTCTGTATCACTGTTATTATATTCCAATAAAAAGTTCACTTGATAGTAATAAGGGAGGAAAGAAGAATTAGTTGAAACAAAATTTGCCTAGTGCTGATAATTATTTAAACTGAGTGATGAGTACATGAGGGCTCTTTAGAGTCTTCTCTCCTTTTATATATGTTTATCATAATAAAATTAAGATAAACTATAGGGACAGAGCAGATAATTGTTTGCCTGGAGAATGGGGAAGGAAATGACAGGGGCAGGAGGAAGGGATTATGTAGAACAACAGGAAACTGTGGTTTTAGGTAAATTCATGATGCTTATTGTAATGATGTTTTCAGAGTTGTATTATTTTGTGAAAACTCATCAAATAGTCAAATAGTGTAAAAAAGGAAGCAGACAGGTTTCAACCAATACACTACTATCATTTTCATGGACATTTCCCAACAGAAGTACTAAGGTACTTCCTAAATGAATTGATGAAAGCCCGGATTACCTGATGTGTTTATTGATCCACAGTTTGGGATTGCTCTCAAATAACAAGGTGCATGAATTTGATGCTAAAATTAAGCCACCAGGGTTCATTATTACCCTAACTTTGAGCAGAAGTTTCCTAGCCTTGCCAAATGAGGATAATTTACTTGACAAGAACAGAGTTGATTTAAATGGAAGAGTGCTCAGCATGTGTTTGGCACATAGTAGCTGCTCTATAAAATTTTAAAATAATGCCATAAATACGACACATATTCTAGGTTGGACTGCGATTTCACCTGCAAGGTGACACTTAAAAAATAGAGTGCTGGGAGCAGACCACTTCATACCGTGTCCCTGGAACCTGTAGTGCTTGTTCCTTCTCTTTAGCTATTTAACTGACAGCTGAATTCAGAAAAGGTAACTATTGAAATTGTCACTGATTGAGTCAGACTACCTGGATTCTTTGCGTGAAAGTTCTCTTGTGTTCCTTGTTCAAATTAAAGCATCTATTAATACACTGTACTTATCAAACATTTTTTATGTGAAGTAAAAGTGTAGGTTGCAGTTAATATAAAAAGGCAAATCACAGTATTGTGGCAGAACAATAGAGACAATGTTAAGGGTGGTAGACAGTTAAAGGATCTTGATTAGCTCTGATGAGAAGGATTTTATTGATGAACAGTATTTGTTGAGAAAATGGTCCTTCACTCTTTGATATCCTAGTTAATTAAAAAATAAAACAAAGCAAGAATGAAAGCTAATATGCATTTGTGCAGTCTTAGATGAAGACAGTGGTACAGATAAGAAAGAAAATAAACTGATGATGAGTTTCTTTCTTTTACGGGATAGAGTATAAGGGATTCAGTATAGAGTCTATTCTGTGTATTCTTGCCACCTCTTCTTAATATCTTCTGCTTCTGTTAGATCACTCCTGTTTTTGTCCTTTATTGAGGCCATCTTTGCAAGAAATGTTCCCTTTGTATCTCTAATTTTCTGGAAGAAATCTCTAGTCTTTCCCATTCTATTGTTTTCCTCTATTTCTTTGCATTGATCCCTGAGGAAGGCTTTCTTATCTCTCCTTGCTATTCTTTGGAACTCTGCATTTCAAATGGGTATATCTTTCCTTTTCTCCTTTGCTTTTCGCTTCCCTTCTTTTTACAGCTATTTGTAAGGCATCCTCAGACAGCCATTTTGCTTTTTTGCATTTTTTTTTCTGGAAGATGTTCTTGATTCCTGTCTCCTGTACACTGTCACAAACCTTCATCCATAGTTCATCAGGCACTCTATCAGATCGAGTCCTTTAAATCTATTTCTGACTTCCACTGTATAGTCATAAGGGGTTTGATTTAAGCCATACCTGAATAGTCTAGTGGTTTTCTCCACTTTCTTCAATTACAGTCTGAATTTGGCAATAAGTTGATGATCTGAGCCACATTCAGCTCCCAGTCTTATTTTTGCTGACTGTATAGAGCTTCTCCATCTTTGGCTGCAAAGAATATGATCAGTCTGATTTCAGTGTTGACCATCTGGTGATGTCCATGTGTAGAGTCTTCTTTTGTGTTGTTGGAAGAGGGTGTTTGCTATGACCAGTGTGTTCTCTTGGCAGAACTCTATTAGCCTTTGCCCTACTTCATTCTGTACTCCAAGGCAAATTTGCCTGTTACTCCAGGTGTTTCTTGACTTCCTACTTTTGCATTAAAGGACATCTCTTTTGGCTGTTAGTTCTAGAAGGTCTTGTAGTCTTCATAGAACTGTTCAACTTCAGCGTCTTCAGTGTTACTGGTCAGGGCATAGACTTGGATTACTATGATATTGAATGGTTTGCCTTGGAAACAAATAGATATCATTCTGTCATTTTTGAGATTACATCCAGGTACTGCATTTTGGATTCTTGTTGATTATGATGGCTACTCTATTTCTTCTAAGGGATTCTTGCCACAGTAGTAGATATAATGGTCATCTGAGTTAAATTCACCCATTCCATCCCATCTTAGTTCTCTGATTCCTAGAATGTCGATGTTCACTCTTGTCATCTCCTGTTTGACCACTTCCAATTTGCCTTGATTGATGGACCTAACATTCCGTGTTCCTATGCAATATTGCTCTTTACAGCATTGAACCTTGCTTAAACCAGTCCCATCGACAACTGGGTCTTGTTTTTGTTTTGGCTCCATCCCTCTATTCTTTCTGGAGTTATTTCTCCACTGATCTCCAGTATCATATTGGGCACCTACCAACCTGGGGAGTTCATCTTTCAGTGTCCTATCTTTTTGCCTTTTGATACTATTCATGAAAAGACTCTGATGCTGGGAGGGGTTGGGGGCAGGAGGAGAAGGGGACAACAGAGGATGAGATGGCTGGATGGCATCACTGACTCCATGGACGTGAGTCTGAGTAAACTCTGGGAGTTGGTGATGGACAGGGAGGCCTGGCGTGCTGCGATTCATGATGTCACAAAGAGTCAGACATGACTGAGCAACTAAACTGAACTGATGAGGTTCTCAAGGCAAGAATACTGAAGTGGTTTGCCATTCTTTTCTCCAGTGGACCACATTCTGTCAGACATTTCATGCAAAGATGGGCTCGATAAAGGACAGAAATTGTATCGACATAACAGAAGCAGAAGATATTAAGAAGAGGTGGCAAGAATACACAGAACTGTACAAAAAAGAGCTTCATGACCCAGATAATCACGATGGTGTGATCACTCACCTAGAGCCAGACATCCTGGAATGTGAGGTCAAGTGGGCCTGAAGAAGCATCACTACTAACAAAGCTAGTGGAGGTGATGGAATTCCACTTGAGCTATTTCAAATCCCGAAAGAGGATGCTGTGAAAGTGCTGCACTCAATATGCCAGCAAATGTGGAAAACTCAGCAGTGGCCACAGGACTGGAAAAGGTCAGTGTTCATTCCAATCCCAAAGAAAGGCAATGCCAAAGAATGCTCATCTATGGCACAACTGCAATCATCTCACACGCTGGTCAAGTAGTGCTCAAAATTCTCCAAGCCAGGCTTCAGCAATGAGTGAACCATGAACTTCCAGATGTTCAAGCTGGTTTTAGAAAAGGCAGAGGAACCAGAGATCAAATTGCCAACATCCGCTGGATCATGGAAAAAGCAAGAGAGTTCCACAAAAACATCTATTTCTGCTTTATTGACTGTGCCAAAGCCTTTGACTGTGTGGATCACAATAGACTCTGGAAAATTCTGCAAGAGATGGAAATACCAGACCACCTGATCTGCCTCTTGAGAATCCTATATGCAGGTCAGGAAGCAACAGTTAGAACTGGACAAGGAACAACAGAATGGTTCCAAATAGGAAAAGGAGGACGTCAAGGCTGTATATTGTCACCCTGCTTATTTAACTTCTATGCAGAGTACATCATGAGAATCGCTGGGCTGGAAGAAGCCCAAGCTGGAATCAAGATTGCCGGGAGAAATACCAATCACCTCAGATATGCAGATGACACCACCCTTATGGCAGAAAGTGAAGAGGAACTAAAGCGCCTCTTGATGAAAGTGAAAGAGGAGAGTGCAAAAGTTGGCTTAAAGCTCAACATTCAGAAAACAAAGATCATGGCATCTGGTCCCAGCACTTCATGGCAAACAGATGGGGAAACAGTGTCAGACTTTATTTCTCTGGGCTCCAAAATCACTGCAGATGGTGACTGCACCCATGAATTAAAAGATGCTTACTCCTTGGAAGGAAAGTTATGACCCACCTAGATGGCATATTGAAAAGCAGAGACATTACTTTGCCAACAAAGGTCCGTCTAGTCAAGGCTATGGTTTTTCCAGCTCAGCGCTGAAGAATTGATGCTTTTGAACTGTGGTGTTACAGAAGATTCTTGAGAGTCCTTTGGACTGCAAGGAGATCCAACCAGTTCATCCTAAAGGAGATCAGTCCTAGGCGTTCATTGGAAGGACTGAGGCCGAAGCTGAAACTCCAGTACTTTGGCCACCTCATGCAAAGAGTTGATTCATTGGAAAAGACTGATGCTGGGAGGGATTGGGGGCAGGAGGAGAAGGGGACAACAAGAGGATGATATGGCTGGATGGCATCACTGACTTGATGGACGTGAGTCTGAATGAACTCTGGGAGTTGGTGATGAACAGGGAGCCCTGGCGTGTTGCAATTCATGGGGTCACAAAGAGTCAGACACGACTGAGTGACTGAACTGAACTGAACCATGCAAATGTGGCATATGTTGTGTTGTTCAGTCACTCAATCATGTCCAACTCTTTAAGACCGCATGGACTTCAGCAGGCCAAGCTATCCTGTCTTTCATCATCTTCCAGAGCTTGCATATGTAGCTACTTTTTATTTATTTAAAAAACTAATTCAGACTATCACAGAAGTCTATCTTCCACAGAGTAAGATGAGATGGCCGGATGGCATCACCAACTCAATGGACATGGCTTTGGGTGGACTCTGGGAGTTGGTGATGGACAGGGAGGCCTGGCATGCTGCGGTATGGGGTCGCAAAGAGTTGGACACAACTGAACGACTGAACTGAACTGATAGAGTCTATTGATTTGATAACCCCCTATTATTCTTAGGGTTGTCTTAACTGTTGAACTTTTATTCTAGAACACTTTTTTGAAAAAGTAGCTTGAAATTAGGGATTTATATTAAGTTAAAAAATAAATGGACTAATATAAAATGGTTGTAAGTCAGGATAATGTTAGCTCACTGCTATTTTAAATCTGTTTTACATTTTGAGATTCTAACTTAAATTTCTTTTTAGTGAGGATATATATACAGCCGTTTTACTAATTAAAAAAAATTTTAACCACTCTGTGGAAGATAGACTTCTGTGATAGTCTGAATTAGTTTTTTAAATAAATAAAAAGTAGCTACATATGCAAGCTCTGGAAGATGATGAAAGACAGGATAGCTTGGCCTGCTGAAGTCCATGCGGTCTTAAAGAGTTGGACATGATTGAGTGACTGAACAACACAACATATGCCACATTTGCATGGTTCAGTTCAGTTCAGTCACTCAGTCGTGTCTGACTCTTTGTGACCCCATGAATTGCAACACGCCAGGGCTCCCTGTTCATCACCAACTCCCAGAGTTCATTCAGACTCACGTCCATCAAGTCAGTGATGCCATCCAGCCATATCATCCTCTTGTTGTCCCCTTCTCCTCCTGCCCCCAATCCCTCCCAGCATCAGTCTTTTCCAATGAATCAACTCTTTGCATGAGGTGGCCAAAGTACTGGAGTTTCAGCTTCGGCCTCAGTCCTTCCAATGAACGCCTAGGACTGATCTCCTTTAGGATGAACTGGTTGGATCTCCTTGCAGTCCAAAGGACTCTCAAGAATCTTCTGTAACACCACAGTTCAAAAGCATCAATTCTTCAGCGCTGAGCTGGAAAAACCATAGCCTTGACTAGACGGACCTTTGTTGGCAAAGTAATGTCTCTGCTTTTCAATATGCCATCTAGGTGGGTCATAACTTTCCTTCCAAGGAGTAAGCATCTTTTAATTCATGGGTGCAGTCACCATCTGCAGTGATTTTGGAGCCCAGAGAAATAAAGTCTGACACTGTTTCCCCATCTGTTTGCCATGAAGTGCTGGGACCAGATGCCATGATCTTTGTTTTCTGAATGTTGAGCTTTAAGCCAACTTTTGCACTCTCCTCTTTCACTTTCATCAAGAGGCGCTTTAGTTCCTCTTCACTTTCTGCCATAAGGGTGGTGTCATCTGCATATCTGAGGTGATTGGTATTTCTCCCGGCAATCNAACACGCCAGGGCTCCCTGTTCATCACCAACTCCCAGAGTTCATTCAGACTCACGTCCATCAAGTCAGTGATGCCATCCAGCCATATCATCCTCTTGTTGTCCCCTTCTCCTCCTGCCCCCAATCCCTCCCAGCATCAGTCTTTTCCAATGAATCAACTCTTTGCATGAGGTGGCCAAAGTACTGGAGTTTCAGCTTCGGCCTCAGTCCTTCCAATGAACGCCTAGGACTGATCTCCTTTAGGATGAACTGGTTGGATCTCCTTGCAGTCCAAAGGACTCTCAAGAATCTTCTGTAACACCACAGTTCAAAAGCATCAATTCTTCAGCGCTGAGCTGGAAAAACCATAGCCTTGACTAGACGGACCTTTGTTGGCAAAGTAATGTCTCTGCTTTTCAATATGCCATCTAGGTGGGTCATAACTTTCCTTCCAAGGAGTAAGCATCTTTTAATTCATGGGTGCAGTCACCATCTGCAGTGATTTTGGAGCCCAGAGAAATAAAGTCTGACACTGTTTCCCCATCTGTTTGCCATGAAGTGCTGGGACCAGATGCCATGATCTTTGTTTTCTGAATGTTGAGCTTTAAGCCAACTTTTGCACTCTCCTCTTTCACTTTCATCAAGAGGCGCTTTAGTTCCTCTTCACTTTCTGCCATAAGGGTGGTGTCATCTGCATATCTGAGGTGATTGGTATTTCTCCCGGCAATCTTGATTCCAGCTTGGGCTTCTTCCAGCCCAGCGATTCTCATGATGTACTCTGCATAGAAGTTAAATAAGCAGGGTGACAATATACAGCCTTGACGTCCTCTTTTCCTATTTGGAACCATTCTGTTGTTCCTTGTCCAGTTCTAACTGTTGCTTCCTGACCTGCATATAGGATTCTCAAGAGGCAGATCAGGTGGTCTGGTATTTCCATCTCTTGCAGAATTTTCCAGAGTCTATTGTGATCCACACAGTCAAAGGCTTTGGCACAGTCAATAAAGCAGAAATAGATGTTTTTGTGGAACTCTCTTGCTTTTTCCATGATCCAGCGGATGTTGGCAATTTGATCTCTGGTTCCTCTGCCTTTTCTAAAACCAGCTTGAACATCTGGAAGTTCATGGTTCACTCATTGCTGAAGCCTGGCTTGGAGAATTTTGAGCACTACTTGACCAGCGTGTGAGATGATTGCAGTTGTGCCATAGATGAGCATTCTTTGGCATTGCCTTTCTTTGGGATTGGAATGAACACTGACCTTTTCCAGTCCTGTGGCCACTGCTGAGTTTTCCACATTTGCTGGCATATTGAGTGCAGCACTTTCACAGCATCCTCTTTCGGGATTTGAAATAGCTCAAGTGGAATTCCATCACCTCCACTAGCTTTGTTAGTAGTGATGCTTCTTCAGGCCCACTTGACCTCACATTCCAGGATGTCTGGCTCTAGGTGAGTGATCACACCATCGTGATTATCTGGGTCATGAAGCTCTTTTTTGTACAGTTCTGTGTATTCTTGCCACCTCTTCTTAATATCTTCTGCTTCTGTTATGTCGATACAATTTCTGTCCTTTATTGAGCCCATCTTTGCATGAAATGTTCCCTTGGCATCTCTAATTTTCTTGATGAGATCTCTAGTCTTTCCATTCTGTTGTTATCCTCTATTTCCCTGCATTGATCACTGAGGAAGACTTTCTCATTTCTCCTTGCTATTCTTTGGAACTCTACATTCAGATGCTTATATTTTTCCTTTTCTTTATCATTAATTAATATTGCTTTAGTTTTTTCTAGATGCCTTCATTGGAACATCAGTTACTTAGCGTTAATATGCTTATATATTAGCACTTTGATTTTGTTTCTTCAGATGTTCCCTAGACCAACTTTCAATTGTTTAAAAATTTGTGTAGTGCATCAGGGATGTTGCTCTTCGTAGATAGAGGCAATTGATAATTTTTTAGTGGTGTTTGTCTCAAAAAAGGAATCTAAAATCTGTGGTAACCTAAAACATAGTTTCCCACCTGTCATTTGCTCTTTAATTCTAAGGAAACTAGAGCATTAGAAAAACTATGCTATAAATGTATAATTTCATAGCTCTACCAAAGAAAAGAAGCCCAGGAAAAAGTGAAACAATTCTTTCATCTTTTTCTCTTGTGCGGGGAGATGGTGACCCCAGTGTGTTATTTTAAAAAGGGAAACATTGCCGGAGTTTCTTTCTAAAGTTGAAAAGGCAGGCATTGAAATTTCTCCCCGAAACTGTTCTATACTTATTGAAAGTGGGTTTTGAACAAATTGCTACCCACAAAAATTAATACTGTTACTAGTTAACTTAAGCCCTTTTGGGTACCAGTTTAACTGACATTGCTTCATGTTACTGTGGCAATTTCACAGTTTTTGTTTGATAACATAAAATTGGTTGTGGTTTTAGTCTCAGATGATATCCTATACAGTATAGTTCCTGGGACTTCCCTGGCAGTCCAGTGGTTGACTCCAGGCTTCTAATGCAGGGGGCATGGGTTCAGTCCCTAGTTGGGGAACTAAGATCCTATGTATGCCATGCAACATTACAAAGAAAATAAATAAATACATATGTACATATACATACATACACACACACACATATATATAGTTTCCTGCGTAGTATATGGGTTGTTTTTAGACTGATAGATGAACTTTCTGACCTCCTGTATGCCAAGGATATTCTTATTTCTGTTTGTTTGTCTGTTTTTAAATTTCACTGGTACCTTCATCTTATTATAGAAAGTTTCCTTGTACTATCTGTTTACAGTGATATGACTTCTTTTACTCTCTCTCCTCCATAATTAACTCCTGACAAACACTAATGTGTTTTCCATCTTTATAGTTGTGTGCCATTTTGAGAATTTAGATAAATTTAATCATGCAATAGTGACCTTCTTATTTCTTATATGCTGTGAAGTTTTCAGCAAGTTACTGGGAGTGTGATTATGTTTCTGTATAATTATTTCAGTAATCCTCCTTGTTTCCTGTTTTCCTGAATTGTCTGTCTAGCTTAAGGATATTTTCATTTGGGATATGTAGTCCAGTCACTGGGCTTTAACTGTAATCAATATGTTAATATAGTGATAATCATTTACATCAGCCTCTTAAGTTGTATTTTTAATAGCTCATATTTATTGAGGTATTAAATTTTGCTAGATTTTTCTTAAGCAAAGACTGGTTACTCACACAGGTTATCTCATTTAACATTTCACTCCAATATGTGTTTTATTAATATTTTCACTTTACAGATGAGAATATGAAGAAGAGTTAAGTAACATGCTCAATGTCTCACAGTTAAGAAATGCTGAGACTAACACTAAAATCCAGTTAGTCTGGTTCTAGAATCTATAATCTTAAGTACTTATAGTGGTTCTCATAGTAATGAATAATCTTTTTTGATTAGTATAATATGTTCTATACTTGTAAATTTGATTTTCTCTGCTTTTATGACTTATTAAAGATAGAAAATCCCTTCTGTTACCAAGTGTGTATTACTAGACCGTGTGAACATAGTCATAGATATCATAATACCTAAATATTATTTTATTATGTATTGTTATATTTGATGTCATAATATCTAAATAAGTATTTTGACCTAGATTTTATGAAGACTTCATTATTAAAATGATTGCCATTTTCATTCTGATTACTAAGAACAGTAGGTACTATTTCTTGAGTGTAAAGCACTTTAGATTCACTATCATGATGAAAAATTGGTTTGGAGAAGGAGTTCTAAGAGAAAATGATCCTAGGAGGAGAAAAAGTGTGACAGTACTAGGAATTGAAAGAAGGCTTTGACTAGAGCTTGGAAGGTGAAGAGGAGTATTGTAAAGAAAGATCAGATATGAGAGAAAGATACAGGGACCAGATGGTAATGGAGTGCCTGCGTGTGTGTGTGTGTATTGATCCTAGGAACTGTAGGCTTTATACATGATCACATTTACTTAATATTAATAAAATCTAGCTGTGATGTGGAATTGGAAAGAGACGAGAGTGAATCACAAAGAGACTACTGTTAGGAGGATATTATATAGTAGTCCAGGCCAGAAGATGAGAGTATCTTGGACTTGGGTGATGACAGTGGGAAGTAATGGAAAGAAGTGGGCAGATTTGACAGGTACTTAGTAGGTAGAATCAGTAGGTCAGTAATGTCTTAACCAGTTGAATATGGAGGGGGTTGAAGAGAAAAGTTGTGGGCCGCTGGTTTGCAAAACCAAATGGATGAAATTCCCTAATATTTACCCATATTTTGAGTAAGAATTCATACAAAGAGGGAGTCTGGATAAGAACTAAGTGTTTGCAAAACTAGATGGATGAAATTCCCTTACATTTACCCATATTTTGAGTAAGAATTCATACAAAGAGGGAGTCCGGATAAGAACTAAGCTGTGGGTTGAAAATCACTAGTGTGGAATATGATACATTTGAGATCCCTGAGCGTGATAGAAGTGTAGGCAATTTGGATGCGTGATCTGGAGCTCAGAGTTGAGAGTAATTAAAGCAGTGGAAATAGATGAGTTTCACTTCTTGCCAAAAAAAAAGGATATAGAAGGAGAAAAGCAGGTAGTTTAGAAGGAAGCCATAGTGAAAGTGAAGTCGCCTAGTCGTGTCCGACTCTTTGTGACCCCATGGACTGTAGCCCACCAGGCTCCTCCCTCCATGGGATTCTCCAGGCAAGAGTACTGGAGTGGGTTGCCATTTCCTTCTCCAGGGGATCTTCCTGACCCAGGGATCGAATCCAGGTCTCCTGCATTCCAGGCAAACGCTTTAACCTCTGAGCCACCAGAAGGAAGCCATAAATAAGCAAAATATTCATAGTTGGAGGGAGGAGAGTGAACTGGAAAGAGCATTGATGGAGAAGGAGCCGTTAGAGAGGTTGAAAGTGCATGAATGTCATAGAAGTCAAGAAAAAGAAAGGGATCACCTGAATTGAATCCTGCTGAGAGGTCTGCTATGATAACTGAAAAGATTTGGTTGTATTTAGTAACCTGAAGGTGATCTATATTTTGATAAAGGTGATCTACAACCGTTTTGATAAAGTAAGTACAGAAGCCAGATTAGAATGATTGAAGAGGAAGAAGCAGATTAGTTGAAACTATCAAAAGTCAGATTAATATATTAAGTCATTGTGAGCTATTTTGTTCATAAAACTTATGTCCTTATCAGTTTCTTGTATATAATTTTCCGTAATATTTACACACATTTTAAGTAAGAATTCTTGCCCTTAAACAACTCAGCATCGTTACCAGGAAAAAACACTGCAGTAGGAGAAAAGAAGACTCTGCAATGCGGTCTCATTGATAACTGGTAAAAATGAAACTCCAGGCTCCTTGGGTATTGGAAAATTATCATTAGTAGAACAGCTTGAGATTGTTTCTTCTTCACTGTGTTATTGTTTTCCTGAAGTGCAAATGGTATTTACAAAATTCTTGGTATTTTTGATGTGAACAAACCTTTCCTGTTCATCTTAAGGTCACTCAAGTGCTGTATAGATTGTCTTCCTTTTCCAGTAGAGAGGCTCTGGTTTTTAAGGGAGAAATAATAAAGGGATTTTTCTCCTAAAGAAATTTAACTTAAGTGTTTTTATGTTTCTTAAGGAAATATTTACCAGTCATTTTATTTTTATTTCTATTTAAGAGATATACACAAGTACCAAAGTTGGGAAGAACATACAGAGCACATTATCACCATTATTTTTAACATAATATTTGAGAATAGTAGCTGGCAGAAGTAGCAAGAGAAAAATGTTATAGGTTAAAAATAATTGTCTGCAAACAATATTGTTGTAAATTTGGAAAACCCATGAGAGTCAACTGAAAATGACTGCACACCAGCAAATTCACTAAAACTGGCGAAAATCATATACTTTAACACATACAGGAAGATACAATGGAAGAAAATAACAATTTTATAATATCACAATAGGAATGTGGAAAGTTCCATATTGGGAAATTAATAAAACTCTGTTGAGGACACAGAACAAAACTTTATCCCCTTTCCCTTTCTTTTTTTTCAGTTAGAAGAGGCAACTTCATAAAGCTCGTAAAGTGTATCAGTTTTCCATAAGTTAACATAAATATTTGAGGCAACTGTCCCTTCCTCTCACCCCAGATAGTAGACAAGCTAATTCAGAAGTGTTTTGAAAAGTGGGCAAATAAGACAAACCAGAGAAAAATAAAAGAACAACAACAAGGGGGATTGTTGTTCACTCACTAAGTCATGTCCGACTCTGCAACCCCATGGACTGAAGCATGTAGGGTGATTAGTTCTGCAAATGATAAAGTATATCATAAAGTCTTAAAAACTAAAATATGTTGATTCTGGCTTACTAATAGTCTGATAGAATAGAATATAAAGTCTGGAAATAGACCCGTAGAACTTACTAGTGTATGACTATGATAAAAAAGTGATCAAGTAAAACTGAACCTTGTAGTAAATTATGTAGGAAAACCAGGATAGTCATCTGGAAAGACAGACTTTTATCCATCACAGTCTACCTCAGGATGAGCTCCAAATGTATCAGATTTAATGTAAAAGATGAAACTACCTATGTGTCATTAAAAATATGGACAGATTGGAACAGGAAAATTCTGAAAGTACTCAAAATTTAATATCCAAAAAATGTTTGATGATTCATCTGTGTAAAGATGGCACTAATGGTAAAGAACCCGCCTGCCATTTTAGGGGACATGAGAGATGTGGGTTCAGTCCCTAGGTGGGGAAGATCCCCTGGAGGGGAGGGCATGGCAACCCACTCCAGTATATTCTTTCCTGGAGAGTCCCATGGATAGAGGAGCCTGGTGGCCTCAGTCCGTAGGGTCACAAAGAGTCACGCACCAAGAACACCCATGGAAAGACCAGTCTCTTTAATAAAGCTCTTATAAATCATCACGAGAAAGATTAGCAACCTAGTTTAAAAAAATGAAAGGTGAAAGATAGATATAGACAGTCGTAGAAAAATGATACATAAGATGATCAACCTCATACTGAAATACTGTTTTTTCATGTGTTAGATTTGAAGTTATCAAGACGTTTAACAACAGAGTAGTATATGGCAGGGTTATAGGGAAACAATCACTCATACATGGGTGGTGAAATATACATTAATATCTCCATGGAGACCAGTTAGGCAGTGTATTTCAAAATCATAAATATTTTTATTATTTGATCAGGAATTCTATTTCTGAGAATTTACCCTATAAATATACCTATAAATGTATGAATTAATATATTGACAGGATATCTATTGCAACATTATTTATAATAGGAAATATTTGGAAATAATAAGGGACTGGTTAAATAAATTATGTGTCCATCAGTGAAAGATATATCAGTTGTCAGAACAAATGAGCTAATTCTTTTTCTACTGACAGGATCTCTAAACACAATAAAATATGCTATATTCACATAGGAAAGAGAGAAAAATTATAAAAAGAATATGTACTTATTTTTCTTTATGCTTGTGTCAAGAAATGGAAGGAAACAGAACAAGTAAATGTGGGTACCAATGGAGGGGCAAAGTTAGAAGGAAAACTTTTTGCCATATACTTCTCTGTATTGTTTTGTGTTTTTGTGGGTTTTTTTTGAACCATTTAAGCATGTGATCTAATCCATAAACAAAGAAGGATCCTTAAATGACAAAACTTAAATTTTAAAAAGTCTTATTTCTGGAATGGCTAGTTAAAAAGTGAGAGAAGAAGAGGGGGAAAAATGGGAGAAAAAGATGTGAAGATGATACAGTGAAAAAGGAAAATATTAAAGGAGAAAACAGACAAAGGATTAGAAATAAGTATATCCAAAGTGAGTACTCAGAAAGTAAATGACTATGGAAGATAAATTTGTGTCTACATTAATCCTGGCTGACTTGGCCATTGTAATTGTTTAGGGTGCTGTGAAAGTGGTTTGTTTTTTTGGTTTTGTTTTGGTTTTTGTTGTTTTTTAAGCAAGGGAACATTTGTACAAATTTCTTTTAGGTATTAATGTTTCTAGTACCTTTTGTTTAGGTTTGTTAATGTTGCTTCTAGTTAACAATGAGCTTTTAATTCTTGATCATGTACTAATGTGTATGTGTGTAAGTGAGTGTCACTCACTCAGTCATGTCCGACTGTTTGCAGCCACATGGACTGTAGCCCACTGGGGTTGCCATTTCCTACCCCACATGTACTAATACATAGTTAATAATTCAAGCATGATTTTTCTCCTGTTAATTTATTTTGAATTCAATTGTTAGCTCCTTGTGGGAAGAAATAATCTTACTCCCTTTGCTTGATGTCAATTGAGTAAACATGCAGTATATAAATTTGCAACTTTATTGAAATATAACTCACAGTGTCAAAAACCTCATCCCTTTAAAGTGTGCGATTCAGTAGTTTATGTTGACAGAGTTGTACAACTGTCACAGGATTGTTTTAACAGTCTATTCTAGGTTAGAATAACCTTCACCATTTTAAAACCCTGTACCCATCCCTCCCAGCGTTAGGCAGTCTTTAATCTACTTTCTGTGGATTTCCTTGTTATGGACATTTCATATGAATAGAATCACATAGTAGGTGGTTTGTTTGCCTAACTCCTTTCACTTAGCATACAATTTTAAAAGGTCATTCATGTTGCGGCATGTACTTCTATTCCTTTTTATAGCTAAATGATGTTCCATATATGAATATACCATCTTTTGTTCACTTATTCTATTAAGGGACATTTGGGTTGTTTTTACTTTCTGACTGTTATGAGTAATGCTGTTATGAATATTTGTTTTTGTGTGGAAATAATGTTTTAGCTCTCTCGGGTGTATGCTTTGGAGTGGAATTGCTGAGTTATATGGTATGGTAACTCTATGTTAAGTTAAGTAAGTAAAGTCACTCAGTCGTGTCCGACTCTTTGTGACCCCATGGACTGCAGCCCACCAGGCTCCTCAGCCCATGAGATTCTCCAAGCAAGACTACTGGAGTGGGTTGCCATTTCCTTCTCCAGGGGATCTTCCCAATCCAGGGATCGACCCGGGTCTCCTGCATTGAAGGCAGACGCTTTAACTTCTGAGCCACCAGGGAAGCCTAACTCTATGTTAAGGATCTGCAAAATTGTTTTCCAAAGATGCTGCACCACTTTACAATCCTAGCACCCAAGCATGAGAATTCCAGCTTCTCTGCATCCATGCTAACACTTGTTATTATTGTCTTTTCTACTGTAATTGTCCTGTTGGGTGTGACGTGGTATCTCATTGTGATACTAATTTGCATTTCCCTAATAAGTAAGGAAGGGACTTCGCTGGTGGCTCAGACGGTAAAGCGTCCGCCTACAATGCTAGAGACCCAGGTTCAGTCCCAGGGTTGGGAGGATCCCCTGGAGAAGGAAATGGCAACCCACTCCAGTACTCTTGCCTGGAAAATCCCATGGATGGAGGAGCCTGGTAGGCTACAGTCCATGGGGTCACAAAGAGTCGGACACAACTGAGTGACTTAACACTCACCATAAGTAAGGATGTTGAACATTTTTAATGTGCTTATTGGTTATTTATGTATTTTCTTTGGGGAAATGTCTGTTCAGATCCTTTGCTTGTTATTAGATAATTTGTCTTTTTACTGTTGAGTTGTAAGTGGTTTTTGGGTTGCTTTTTTAATATGCTAAATACACATCCTTTTCAGAAACATGATTTGAAAATATTTTATTCCATTCCTGGGTTGTCTTTTCACCTTATAAGAAAAAAAAACTGTAACTAAATTTACCATTTTAATAATTTTTTACTATGCAGTGTAGTGGCATGAAGTACGTTTATGACATTGTGTAACAAAATTATACACAAATAAAAACCTGTAGCCATTAAGCAATAACCCTCCTTTCCTCTCTCTTCCAGTCCCTGGTAACCTTTATTCTACTTTCTCTCCCTGTGAATTTGCCTGTTCTAGGTATTTCGTATAAATGGAATCACTCAGTATTTGTTCTTTTTATGTCTAGCTTCTTTCTCTTAGTATGATTTCTTCAGGGTTCATTCATGTTATATCATGTATCAGAATTTCATTCTTTTTGTGGCTGAAAAATATTCCATCTTCTATATGTATTACATTTTGTTTATCCGTTCATCTGTTGGTGGACCCTTGGGTTGTTTCCATCTTTTGTTTGCTGTGTGTAAAGCTGTTATGTGCATTGGTATGCAAATCTGAATGAATACCTGTTTTCAGTTCTTTAGGGTGTATACCTAGGAGTAGAACTTTGGCTTATATGGTATTTCTAAGTTTAACATTTTGGCAGATTATTTCTTATAGCAGCTACCACAGCATTTTGTCTGTTCACTTTTTTGATAGTGTCCTTAGAAGAACAAAGGTTCATTTTGATGAAGTATATTTTATTTATTTTTTGTTTGGTTGCTTATGCTTTTGGTGTGATATCTAAGAAGTCATTGCCTACATAATCTAAAGTCAAGATGTATTCTTATATTAAAGAGTTTTATAGTTGTAGCTTTCACATTTAGGCCTATGATCTATTTTGAGTTAATTTTTGTATGCAATGTGAAGTTGAGGTCCAGTCCCATTCTTTTGCATATGGGTATCAAATTGTCCCAGTATTATTGTTGAAAAGACTTTTTCCCCACTGAAGTATCTTGGTGACTATAATGAAAAGTCAGTTAACTGTAAGTTAAATGTAAAGACTCTTAATTTTAGACTCTCAGTTCTATTATTTCATATGTATGTCTCCTTATGCCTTTGGCTGTAAGTTTTGAAGTTGGGAAATCTGAGTTTTCTTTTTCAGAATTGCTTTAGCTGCTCTGAATCCCTTGCATTTCCATTTGAATTTTAGGATCAGTTTGTCAGCTTCTGCTTTGACCAGTGTGAGATGTTATATCATTATTAACAATATTAAAGTCTTATCATGGAGAATTAGTTGAATTCTAATTCATTCACTAATTTTCTCTTTATCCTCTCTCACTTTTGAAAAATGATCTAAATCAACTTCTGATCTTAATGTGCTCTGTCATATACATCTTTTTACTTCAAAATATGCATCTATTCTTACTTTTTAAAAAATAATACTGGTACTCTCCCTTCCATCCTAGTTCCTCTGAGATCTTGTTCTTTGATTAGTCACCATAATAGTCCATTTCAGTTTTAGTTAAGTTCCCCACCCTTAACAATTCTTAATCTTGAATGGATTGTCTATTCTCACCTCCTTTTTCTCATTTCTTTAACTTTGAAACGTTCTAAGTAAGTGATCTTCCATCCCAGCTTTTGTTGGACAAATACCTTAACATTTCTGGACTTTGTTTTTGTAATGATAAGTAAATTTGTAGAGGTTATTTGTATTAGGTTCTTCATTCTAGTCTCTAAACCCTTGGAGTCCTTACTCAGACCCCCTGTGTACAGAAGTGGAGGTATTTCCTCCTGAATTCTGGGTGGAAGCTTAGAGCCATTTGCCGTATTAGCCTTTGGGGGCCATGGCACTCCACTCCAGTACTCTTGCCTGGAAAATCCCATGGACAGAGGAGCCTGGTAGGCTCCAGTCCATGGGGTCACGAAGAGTCGGGCACGACTGAGCGACTTCACTTTCACTTTTCATTTTCATGCATTGGAGAAGGAAATGGCTACCCACTCCAGTATTCTTGGCCTGGAGAATCCCAGGGACGGGGAGCCTGATGGGCTGCCGTCTATGGGGTCGTACAGAGTCGGACACGACTGAAGCGACTTAGCAACAGTAGCAGCAGCAGCAGCAGCAGTGGAGCTCCCAAGAGCACAGTTTGAAGTCATTGCAAAGTCCCTTCAGCCCTAAAATTTAATTAATGCCATAGCAATTACAGAAGTTGCATTCTTGAAAGTTTCAAATAGTTGACTTATTGCCAAGTTAAAGTCTCTTCTTAGGCACCATTTCTCCAATATCAGTTCATTTGATCAGTTCAGTTCAGTTCAGTCGCTCAGTCATGTCTGACTCTTTGCGACCCCATGAATGATAGCACGCCAGGCCTCCCTGTCCATCAGTCGTGTCCAATTTTTTGCAACCCTATGGACTGCAGAATGGCAGGCCTCCTTGTCCATCACCAACTTCCAGAACTTGCTCAAACTCATGTCTATTGAGCAGTGATGCCATCCAACCATCTCATCCTCTCTTGGCCCCTTCTCCTCCTGCCTTCAGTCTTTCCAAGCATCAGGCTCTTTTCCAGTGAATCAGTTCTTTGGATCAGGTGGCCAAAGTGTTGGGGTTTCAGCTTCAGCATCTGTTCTTCCAGTGAATATTCAGGACTGATTTCCTTTAAGATTGACTGGTTTACTCTCCTTGCAGTCTGAAGGACTCTCAAGAGTCTTCTCCAACACCACAATTCAAAAGCATCAGTTCTTCTGCGCTCAGCTTTCTTTACAGTCCAACTCTCACATCCATACATAACTACTGGAAAAACCATAGCTCTGACTAGACGGACCTTTGTTGGCAAAGTAATGTCTCTGCCTTTTAATATGCTGTCTAGGTTGGTCATAGCTTTTCTTCCAAGGAGCAAGCATCTTTCAATTTCATGGCTGCAGTCACCATCTGCAGTGATTTTGGAGCCCCAAAAAATATTCTCTCACTGTTTCCATTGTTTCCCCATCTATTTGCCATGAAGTGATGGGACCAGATGCCATGATCTTCTTTTTTTGAATGTTGAGTTTTAAGCCAAGTTTTTCACTGTCCTCTTTCACTTTCATCAAGAGGCTTTTTAGTTCCTCTTCACTTTCTGCTATAAGGGTGGTGTCATCTGTGTATCTGAGGTTACTGATATTTCTCCTGGCAATCTTGATTCCAGCTTGTGCTTCTTCCAGCCTGGCATTTCGCATGATGTACTCTGCATATAAGTTAAAAAAGCAGGATGGCAATATACAGCCTTGACGTACTCCTTTCCCTATTTGGAACCAGTCTGTTGTTCCATGTCCATTTCTAACTGTTGCTTCTTGGCCTGCATACAGATTTCTCAGGAGGCAGGTCACGTGGTTTGGTATTCCCATATCTTTACGAATTTTTCACAGTTTGTTGTGATTCTCCAGTATATTGTGTACTATCTAAACCTTTACTTGCTCTGTTATTCCCCACTAAATATTCTTTTCTTGGCTTTAATCTCTCACATATACCAGTCTCTTTTAACGACTGCTCAGCATAGACTTCCAAGAAACTTTTTCAAATCATACCAGTTCATGATAATGGTTTTTTACCACTAACAAGCCTCTGTAATAATCCTTTATGCCATTCATGTGGCACTTAAAAAATTGCCCAAAGTAATATGAGCTACAGAAACATAATTTGGGCCCTGATTCTGACCTAAAGAAATTTAGTAAGAGTAGAGTTGTAGGCTAACTATTGAGATGAAAGTAATGAGTGCCTTAGGAAAGGTACAGCTACAGTTTTGTGGCAAGTTAAAGAAGATAATTTGATGATAATTTAATGAAATGAAAAGATGTTCCTTGGAGAAAAGCTGTGATACACCTAGACAGTATATTAAAAAGCAGAGACATCTCTTTGCTGACAAAGGTCCATCTAGTCAAAGCTATGGTTTTTCCAGTACTCATGTACAGATGTGAGAGCTGGCCCATAAAGAAGGTTGAATGTTGAAGAATTTTGATCTTTGGTGTTGGAGAAGACCCTCGAGAATCCCTTGGACTGCAAGGAGATCAAACCAGTCATTCCTTGCGGAAATCAACTCTGGATATCCATTGGAAGGACTGATGCAAAAGCTGAAGCTCCAGTACTTTGGCCATTTGATGCGAAAAGGCAGCTCATTGGAAAAGACCCTGATGCTGGTCAAGATTGAAGGCAGGAGGAGAAGGGGACAATAGAGGATGAGATGGTTGGATGGCATCACTGATTCAATGGACATGAGTTTGAGCAAATTCCAGGAGATAGTGAAGGACAGGGAAGCCTGGTGTGCTGTAGTCCCTGAGGTTGCAGAGTAAGACAGGACTGAGCAACTGAACAGTAACAACAAAGAAGATAAAGATACCTTTCCTCTGGGGGAATAGGGTAGCATATCCTAGAGCAGATGGGTTCATCCTGGAGGGGAGCGTAGCGCCTGAACACACAGAAGTGAACTTAAGGAGCAGCATGAAACAGGCAGAAGTAGGAAAGCATGAGGATGGTAGGTTCTTCCATTTGACTGAGGAAAAGGTCAAGAAGAGAGCTAGTGGGTTATAAAGCTGTAAAGGTAAACCAGAGCTGGATATAGTTTTGTTAGTTGTTCCTTTGTAATATTTGTATCATGTTTTCCCAATTATGTTATAAACTCTTTGAGGACAAGTAAAAGGTCTTTAACTTTTAACCTCTTACAGAGGGGTTATGGGTAGAGGAGAAGAATTCAGTAAAATTTTGTTGACTATATGAAAAGTACTGAACTGAACTGATATGAAAAGTAGAAACAGTGGTTTTCCAAACAGGTGAAGGGTGTGACTTCTTGTCACACCCTTTTGTTAGCTTAGGCTGTGGTTTTATCAGTTAAAACTATTTTAGATCTTCATAAGATGGTTCCTTCAAGCTAAGAAGTCCTTTTGTCATTTTAAAAAAAAATTGGAGGTGAGGTTGGGGGTTCTGTGTCCAGTTAACATCGCTTATTTTAATTCTTTCCCAGAAGGACTTGAAAAATGCTCGAGTTGAGGAAAAGAGAATCAATATAAACAAACATTACTTTTAAAACCTAGCCTCTGATTTAAACTTGTTTTATGTTTTAATAAATTAGATTTAAAATATATTTTCTTAGGATTTAGATTTTATTTAACCACAAAAATCTTTGAAAATACATGAATTTAAAAAAATATACTCAGAATTGTGTTGGTCTGTGTATGGGTAACCTTTCCTTTTTCACAAACTTTTCTAAAATATTTTTTGTATGATTGAAAAAAAGATTAGAGACGTTAGCCACTCTCCTGAGACCCGTTCATATTACTGTTAAGTTCTTGGTAATACTGGTCTCTATAGAAAGAGTATATTATGTATACATGTAAATAAAAGGCCGCAAAATTGAGTATGTGTGCTTTCAGTCTTTTTTCAATGGCATGTGCCACTCTCTTTAATTTTCGTAAAGCAAGATATTCTTGACAAAATAAATTGGAAGATAATATTTAGAATAAAGACTTACTTTTAGAACAAAATATGGCAATGTTCTTGTGGTAAAGTAATTTATTAGAGTTCTTGTGGTAAAGTAATTCACTAACTTATATTTCACAGTATTTGTTTTTTTTAAAACTTTATGTATCATATACTAGGTGAAAAACCATTTCGCTGTGATGAATGTGGTATGAGATTCATTCAAAAATACCATATGGAAAGGCATAAGAGAACTCACAGTGGAGAAAAACCTTACCAGTGTGAATACTGTTTACAGGTGAGATGTGGTTTGAATTTTTTTTAAAGTCACTTTATTGAGGCATGACTGACATTGAAAGTCTTCTGTCTAGAATTCAGTTATAAAATAATTCTAAAGAATTAAATTAGAAAATCTTAGCAACTACTAAAGCTGTTTGAAGAATTTCCTAACTGTTGTTGATTCGATTTATAATAGTTGGCTCAGGAAATTAGTTTGGAGTTGCTCATATTATTACACTTACATCTATCTTTATATTAATTGCTTTTTTTCTTTTCTTTTCTTGGTTGACCAAAACACAAAACTAAAACAAAAAACTCCCTTCCGAACTTTGAATTCGACAGTATTTTTCCAGAACAGATCGTGTTTTGAAACATAAACGTATGTGCCATGAAAATCATGATAAAAAACTAAACAGATGTGCCATCAAAGGTGGCCTTCTGACATCCGAGGAAGATTCTGGCTTTTCTACATCACCAAAAGATAACTCACTGCCAAAAAAGAAAAGGCAGAAAACTGAGAAAAAATCATCCGGGATGGACAAAGAGAGTTCTTTGGACAAATCGGACCTAAAGAAAGACAAAAATGATTACTTGCCTCTTTACTCGTCAAGTACTAAAGTGAAAGATGAGTATATGGTAGCCGAGTATGCTGTGGAAATGCCACATTCCTCAGTCGGGGGAGCGCATTTAGAAGATGCATCAGGAGAAATACATCCACCTAAGTTGGTCCTCAAAAAAATTAATAGTAAGAGAAGTCTGAAACAGCCATTGGAGCAGAATCAAACAATTTCACCTTTATCCACATATGAAGAGAGCAAAGTTTCAAAATATGCTTTTGAACTTGTGACAAACAAGCTTTACTGGACTCAGAAGGCAATGCTGATATTGACCAGGTTGACAATTTGCAAGAGGGGCCCAGTAAACCTGTGCACAGTAGCACTAACTATGATGATGCCATGCAGTTTTTGAAGAAGAAGCGGTATCTTCAGGCAGCGAGTAACAATAGTAGGGAGTATGCGCTGAATGTGGGCACTATAGCTTCTCAGCCTTCTGTAACACAAGCAGCTGTGGCAAGTGTCATTGATGAGAGTACCACAGCATCCATATTAGATTCACAGGCACTGAATGTGGAGATAAAGAGTAATCATGACAAAAATGTGATTCCAGATGAGGTACTACAGACTCTGTTGGATCATTATTCCCATAAAGCTAATGGACAGCATGAGATATCATTCAGTGTTGCAGACACTGAGGTGACTTCTAGCATATCAATAAATTCTTCAGAAGTACCTGAGGTTACCCAGTCGGAGAATGTTGGATCAAGCTCCCAAGCATCCTCATCAGATAAAGCCAACATGTTGCAGGAATACTCAAAGTTTCTGCAGCAGGCTTTGGACAGAACTAGCCAAAATGATGCCTATTTGAATAGCCCGAGCCTTAACTTTGTGACTGATAACCAGACCCTTCCAAATCAGCCAGCATTCTCTTCCATAGACAAGCAAGTCTATGCAGCCATGCCCATCAATAGCTTTCGATCAGGAATGAATTCTCCACTAAGAACAACTCCGGATAAATCCCACTTTGGACTCATAGTTGGTGATTCACAGCACTCATTTCCCTTTTCAGGTGATGAGACAAACCATGCTTCTGCCACATCAACACAGGACTTTTTGGATCAAGTGACTTCTCAGAAGAAAGCTGAGGCTCAGCCTGTCCACCAAGCTTACCAAATGAGCTCTTTTGAACAACCCTTCCGTGCTCCATATCATGGATCCAGAGCTGGAATAGCTACTCAGTTTAGCACTGCCAATGGACAGGTGAACCTTCGGGGACCAGGGACAAGTGGTGAATTTCCAGAATTTCCCTTGTGAATGTAAATGATAATAGAGCTGGGATGACATCCTCACCTGATGCTACAACTGGCCAGACTTTTGGCTAAGAAAAAAATGTGTAAATAATACTGGCACTTTAGAACAGATTAATCAAGAGTGGGGTTACTCTGTGTAAAATGGAGTGCTGTACAGATCTAAGAGCAGTGCGTTATAACAAGTTAAGCTGATATGAATAGCAAGATAATCCAGTAACTGCGTTTTGTTTGGTTAGTCAGCATTCTTTGAACTGCCTTACATGTTGTCACCTTTACAGAAGCAATGCATTACTTGTTTTAGATCAGAAACTTGCTATTCCACCTACACCAAGTTTAAAAGGAAAAAAAAAAAAGAGACTTTCGCACAATTGTTTCCTAACTGATATCATTGTACATTCTTAGGAGATTAGTAATTGTGTGAAATTTACTCATACTGTTTCTAAGTTTTTCAGCATAGTCATGGCACTTCAGCAGGGAATCTGAGTATACTTTACAGACAGAGTGAACTTAAAAGTTTAAATGTCAAGAGATTATGGCTTAAATAAATTAGTGTGTCCTATGAGGGGAAAAAAGAAACCACCTTTTAAAGAATGATATGCCATATACCCTTGATTTTCATTTTGCATTATATCGACTTTTTCTTTTTGAGAAAAGTAATAAAAATCTGATAGTCTAAGACTCCACTATTTAAAAGCCTAATTACTTTAAAAAATATGCATACTTTCAAAACTTTTACCAAAATACATAACTGTTGAAGCATTCACTTCTATATGGAAGTATGCATATTGGTGTCAGTTTCTTTGTACAGTTGTACTTAGATATTTTTTATGATTTTTTCATGTGCAAGTATCAAGGTTTTGAAGTTTTAGTAAGAAGATACTCTGTAGATTACATTCCCAAGAACATAATGCTTATACAAAATGTATATTCCACGTTTTAAAGCTTAATTGTATTTTACTTTACATATACACTTCAGTTAACATAGAGCACTTAGAATCTATTTGGTATTTTTGATTTCTCAAGTAAAAAAAAAATTAGATTTTTAGGTTTGATATGGTTGTGTCATAATCATCTCATAATTGAAAATTTTAATTTTTGGCAATAAAAGGAAATTGGGTATCTTTGGAACTGTAAAATCTGGTTTAATCCTTCTCTTTCTAGAATCTTGATAGATTGGATAATTAAACAGTATCCAGAGAAACTAAAGAAATGGGCATTTTAATTGCTTATTTTATCTTGAGTTACTTTTTAATGAACACTGCTCATTACAATTTTACAAACCAAAAGTGTTTACTAATTCTAGTAACTACAGTTTCTTTTTCAGCTAGATGAGTGATCGGAAACCTTTTGTTGCATTTCAAAATCTAAATAAACTACAGACTTTATCCTTATACCACGAATGTTTTTTTTTTAATATTTTGTCTTAATACAGCATGGTACAATAAATAGTGCTTTTATATATATGCATATTATATATATATACTTTTCTAAAGAATGATGGTTTGAGTTACACATTGGACAGTTTTAATTTTTGGAAAATAACAGTTATATTGATTTTATTATCCTCTTTAATTTGTTCCAACTTTTTTGTTTTTTATTTTAAATTTCCACCATCTTTGTCACAATGCACACATACTGATAGAACATCAGTAATCTAAAATTAATACCCCTTGAAGATGCAACTTTCTTGTTAATTTCCATTTTGGCTTTTATATTGGCCTTATAGATCTTCAGTCTTTGTTTCAGTATAGAATGTTCTACATTTTAAATTATTTTTTCTTTTATTTAATGTTATCCCAAGACTGTTCTCATAAAGAAAGGGAACAAAGAAATATCTAACCTTAACATCTTTTACATTTATTTTGAATATATGGTATTTTATGATAAGAAATATAAATTATGTTTAATGTGGTTTCCTCTACACTTTGGTTATTAAACTTTGCTTGAAACTTTCCCATTTGACAGCTTTCTTGGCTGCCAGATTTTTCAAGAATTTTAGACTTCTTTGAAGTATATATTTAAGTTTTGCCATTATTGACTCTTAGAATGGTGTGTCTTGCGTTGCACATCACAACCTCAAGAAGTCATCATTCAGGCGAGATGTTAACAAAACTGTGCTCTCTGTAGGAATAGGCATTTGTGTTTTTCTCATACTACTTGTTGGGTGATACTAGGCATTTGATGTCCTGAGTTGTTTGTTTTTGTTTTGAGCCTGATCAGAATTTCTGTCCTGTTGAGAACTTGGTACAGAATAAAGTGGGGTTTTTGGTTTGTGTTAACATCACCAGCACAGTTCTTAGAATGTGGCTCTACTGCTGAGCAGTCAGCCTTTGAAAGTGGCAGTCAATGCAAGTAGAAAGAGGTTCAGGCCTTGCATTCCTGTGTTCGCCTCATTTCTTTACATCTACACAATGGCAGACTTTTCTACCACAGTAGAAGCATATTTTGAGGTAAATGATACTTTGGCATAATTTACTGACTTACCACTTAAAGTATAGTCATTACTCTCTTTACTGTGAAATTTTACATGCCTACCAGAGTTACCGTGTATTAATATTATCATCATATGATAAACATCTCAACAGTTGGGTTTCCCCATTTTGCTTCAGAAAGTTACTTAATTTCTATCTGGGCATTAATAGAAAAAGCAAGTAGCCCTTTGTGCTGCTTTAAATCAGAATATTGAGGATATCCTTTTGCAATTTGGGTTTTGTTTTGTTTTTTAATTTCTCTTGGTGAGCAAATTGTTCTATGAAAACATACTCTTACATCCTTAAACTTGGTGAAATGTGAGCCAAGGTGTGCTTTCTTAGAACCTGTTCTCACATTTGAAGATTGGAAACAGATCACATTAGATGAAGTAATATCTCTTGAACATCTTCTAAAAGCGCGTTTGTTTTTTAACTTACTGTACACATATTTCATTTAGTTCAGATTATTTGAAGTGGCTCTTAAATTTTTTGGATCTACTTGCAGATTTTCTAGTTGATACCACAGAAATCCATCCTCTTAGCTCTGGCTGAGTGAGGACTGCCAGTGGTCGGGTAATTTTCTCGTTCTGAGAGGAAAAGAGGCCTTGTGCTCAGGGTAGGCTTTCATTTCCACAGGCCAGAGAAGCTTGCAAAGTGCCAGCTAGGTTAGATCTTTTGCCACTTCTTTCATTTTAATTTGGGTTTTTAAAGGGCTGTTAAAAAAAAAAAAGAGCCGGGAAACTTAAAAGTAGGCATTACTGTAAAACTATTTCTTAGACTTAGAACATTTTAAACTAGAACTCGTTTTTTCACAGTATATTTACTTGAAGCACTATTATAATTGATGAGAAACTTTTTGACTCTGCAATTTAATTTAAACTTTTTCCGTTTCAAATTGCTTTATTTCAGGGAAATAATTTTCCAGTTGTTTTTGCTATATTCTGCAAATAAAAAAATGGATGTTTCCTCTTTCACTTAAACTTTAGTAGGAAACAAACTACAGCAGACAAACATTTCTTGTTGTGTTTGTTGCTTTCTTTAATCCAATGGATAAAAAAGTAAAACCCTGTAAACATTATTTTATTTTTTTATGCAATACCATGCTGTAAATATGGTTCATCAAATAAGGATGTACCTATGATTGAATCTTTAATTCTGCACAGTTAGAGTTTATATATAAACGTGTCTTGACAATCAAGGACTTTTATGTGAGTCTTCCTTTATGATGTTTTATTAATGTTATGCATTCCATTTGTTTTGAAGTGAGTACCAATGTGCTAATTTGTATTGTCTGAAAGTATGTAATGTTTTTACAGCTTGTTTTTAAGAATCTGTAAATATGTACAAACAAATCACAGTACTGCTTTATGTTAGAAGGCATATGATGTTGTACTGTATGTAAGCAATAATACATAGCAGTGCTAACTTTACAAGTAGCATCAGGAAAGTTCTAAAAACATTTCAGAGTTATTATCTTTATTTCATTTAATAATGATTATCTTTAATCAGTTTTTATAAGCAAATTCCATTGTTCCTCCTATTGGAACGTAACACTGTTTACACAGCATAATTGAAGTTGCAGGGGAGACAGGCTAAATCTGACTTCATCTGTACTCATTTCACTAAGCATTGAATGGCCTTACCACTCTTCTGCAAGATGGAGGAAGACTGCAAAACTTAGTGCCCATCACACTGAAGGAAGGGGGTGTGGTTTTTTTTCCTGCTTCTGTACTGCTACCTAACTTTGTGGTTTGCTTTGGATTTTAATATTTGTTTCTGTTTTAGATTCAAGCCCATAAGTTTTGAGGTGACTTCAGCTCCATTGTGAAATAGTTCTCTTCATATTTCATAGCTACATTTCAACAATTCTGAACTTTCTACTTTGATTTTTAGATACTTATTTTTCAACCCTGGTTTCTCAGCTGATCAGATGAATTTGTTCAACTTCAATACAAAGAAAGACAAACCTATTGTAGTTTGAATTGAGTAGATATTATACTGTACAGAACAGCTAACTATTTGAACACACACACATCACTGCTTTAGAAATAAACTCGCCAATTTATAAATGTATATGACCTACATTTTATAGGAAAATGTTTTTAAATGCTAGTCATTTATATAATGTGCTTTGAAGGATTTGCTAGTCCACTCTGTCACTTTTTAGTACACTGGTATCTTTTATATGTAATGTATGCTTTTTATTATTGTAGCAAAGCATTTCAGTAGAAAGAATTTTGCAACAATATGGGGGAAATTTTTCATTGTTGGATTTGAATTATACTGGATTTTATCTGTGTAGTCTTACTTGTCTTTATTTTAATGCTGTCTGGAAGGGAACTTGGTATCCAAATAAAGCAGGTAACCTCATTTTACTTCAAGGGCATACTGTGTAGTGCTGAATTTAATCTGGAAATCTGATGACTTTGAAAAGAAAAACAAGTTTATAAAAATTGTACAGAAGAAATTAAATGTGTAATGGAAATCCTGATGGTGGAGCACGTTGAATTTTCTGATATATAGTGTTATTTTCCTGGGATCCCCTATGCCTTCTTTGTATTTCAACTAATAAAGGAAAAACCTTGTCACTGAAACTGGTAGGATAATAGAATATTCTGATTATACAGTATTACTTTTCCATCCCATTTTCTGACCCTTTCTCAATCACTGTAAATTTTATTTTCTATTTCCTCTTGATAATTAAACATGTACATAATATAGACACTGTTGTATAGAACTGAATGAATTTTGAGTTGCTGTGCTTAAATGGGTAAACAGGAATATGGATATTGAGAATTTATAAAATCCCAGAACAAATTTATTGGCAGAAGGGGGGCATCATATATGTCCTGGAAGGTAATAGTTGATGTTTCTTCAGCCCTCTGGGAAATCATTGTGAAGGAACTACAAACTCAGTATCTGACACCAGTGGGTCTGTCTTTCCCCACTTCCCCTCCAAACATATGAGCACTAAATTTCAAAGTCTACTCAGGTGAAAATTGCTTTGCAATGAAACGTATCACATTGAAATTTTCACTGTTAAAAGATGTTTGTGATATTTTTAAATACAAACTTTTACATCAGTGGTCAGCAGCTTGGCAATTGAAATTCGGTAAGTCAGTATATTTTAAAATACATTTTACCCTCCAAAAAGAATTGTTTTTAAACAATTGGGAGGATTTTTGTTGTCGTTTAAATGTGTTTCTTATTGTAAAAATAAAATTTTGCTTGACCCCATATTATGCCATGAATAAATTGCTGAGCCTTCATAATATAGTGAAAGGTTGTTTCATGCATAATCATGGAACAGAGAAATGTTCTTTAAACTGACCTATTCATTAAAAGATTTAATGAGTTTCAAAGCTTCTTGACATTATTGTCATGTAGTAAACCTTGCCATTTGGAGTTTATAATACCATTTTATGTATTGTGATACTAAAGGAAATTGTTTTTGTTTTATTTTTAATTGAATTATTAGACTAATTTATATTTGCAAATTCTGCATTTAAAATGTGGACACTGGCTGTTTGAAAAATAAAATACAGAATACAGTTTTATGAATAAATTCCTAGCTGAATTTTTCACAATATTCTGATTCAAGTAATTTAGCGATAAATGTTTTAAAATTGGTAAGGTTAATATTAAAAAGAGGAAAAGAATGCTGTATAGAGCGAACAGTTTGTTAAACAAATTGGGTAACAAGAGGGCCTTTACTGTAGCTTTGTGTAGAACGTTATCAGGCAGTTCTAAAATGCAGGAGTCAGATGTTAACATTAGTCACCAGCATTTTAGACTTGAAATAAGTTTAACGTAGAGCTAAGAATAAGAGTGTAAGAATGTATGATTTTTTCTTTATAGATAAGATTCAATTCTCATCATACATGGCTTCCCCCTCTGCCCCGTTTGTGGAAATTTGTTTTCATCCATTTATCTCCTTGCCAGTACTCCCTCCCTGTTTTGTGAGCAGTGGGACACATCGTAAGAAAGCTGTCTGAAGCTCGGAGTGCAGTCTGGGTCCTTGGGACAAATAGAAACTAACTGGCTTTTGCAAAGATTAATCCTAAGACCGTGATGAATTTATTAGCATGGTGCTTTAACCAGTTATACATAATACCACTGATAATCTACTAAACCTTGCTTAGATCACACTTTTCCTTGAATGATGAGCTATGGTAGGGAGAGGGCCAGTGAGATACATAGCAAATATACTTGATAGTCCTCCCACCTTCTGAAGATTGCAGGAAAAATTAAAGAGACTTAATGTTTGTTTGTTATTGAATCTTACTTGAAAATTTATCAGATACAAAGGGAGTATGAAGATGTTGATGATTGCATGTTTGGACAGAAGTTAAAAATTCTTTTCAGAGTGCTGGCAATTTTTCCCCCACTTTGATGAAACTGGTATGGTATTGGAATAAATTATTTTCATTTGATGGATAAAGAGTCAATGGAGCAGAAATTTTAAGTGAACTAAAGGTTAAATTTAAAGTCTCATTATTTTAGTTTTTTTGTCATTTTTAAATGTCCTTAAAAGGACATTTCTAGTGAAAACATTTTACAAACACACTCATGCAGATGTATAGCCATGTGAATAAGAGCTGGAATGTGAAATGTGTTACTGTAAATGAGTGACATTTTCAAAGGGGTTTTTCCAAACTACTGGAAAAATTCAAGTTGAGAAAGGACTTGAATTGTGAAATAGAGAACATTTGAGGCTTTGCATATTTATCCATATGAACTTTTAAAGTTGTTGCTTTCTTAATTTTTTCTAGCTTATACCATTCTTAGTAAAATTCTGAAGCCATGATGCTTGTGTTAAGGTGATGAAAGGGGCCAAACAGTGTATATTGTCTGTGATAGTAACTATTTTGTTGATTTGAATTCTTACTCGTGAGGGTATAGTACTCAGCATTGATCACCTACTTAGTAACAGGCATTGTGCTAGATGGAAATAGGTGGTTGAAGCTACTAGTATCTTTATATGAACATCTGAAAGGTGTCAACTGCAGGATGGTATCAATTTCAGGATGCAGGGTTGTACTTTAGATTATTACAGCAAATATTCAGTGTTAGGATATGTTGGGTAATTTATGTGTCATTTCTCAACGAATAAGTAAGTAGTAGTCTTATTTTAGGATAGTTTTCTAGAGAGTTTTGGTAAGTTGGTTCCAGAAGATAGAAATATAATATACAGTGAAAGTAAGAAACCATTGTTTAAAATCATCCCCTAATTAAAATATCAAGTAGGATTGAATAGGATTGTGGATAGGATTCAAACTTGGGCTGTGGAAATGAGACAGTAGGCTTTATTCAGAAGGAACTGACCTATTTCAAAAAAGGAAGATGAATACTGTATAGGGATTCAACAACCTGAGGAAAATGGAGGAGTCACCTCTCTCTCATTGAGGGTTTGGAAATGGATGTTGGAGGATGCTTTCCTGGCCCTAGGCAGGGCAGTGCTTTTAGTCATTCTATCAGTCTTCACAGAATGGTATTAATATTTCTTAAGTACTCAGAAATAACACCCAACTGGCCATTACTCCCAGACTGTTAATGATACTCTGCATGTCAGATAACTTCCACTGGCGCCTGATCATCATCTTTTCCTTAGCTGTTTCCTTCACTGTGTTTGGGTCACTGTAAAATTTATCTTTAAACCTCCAATATGGTACTTTTCCTTTTTCCTTGTGGGAACTGCAGCACTCCATGGAACTTTTTTCCATGGCAGTAAAGAAAGTTAAGAGTGATGGCTGGAGCACAAAAGTAAATGTTAGGAAGAGGACACAACTGAGTAAATGTGTTCAGAACACCTCAGGACTCTGCAGGAGACTTTGGCTGAGAGTTGTCCGAGCAGCTTGTGGAGCTGGCCCTCAGGATCTGGGGGCAGGTGATGGCACGCCAGGACAGCATAACCAGTGCTGCATGGGACAGCTTTAAGTAAGCGGTGTGGGACTTTGCTGATTATAATTGTGAGACAGCCAGAGTACAGTTTGGTACTCTTCAGATAAGGAGCAGTGAAATAATCAAGGAATTTAGACCTTCCAAATTCTGGCTCCAGCTGGATCTATCTGTGTAACATTGTCCAAGTTGCTTACCTTTCCTGAGTCTGTTTTCTTCATCTGTAAGAGGGGCATCATAATCCCCATGAGAGTTGCTGTGACAAGTCATTTGAGATAATTTGTAAACTATAAAAGCACAAATAGATACTCCCTAGTTTAGATTTTAGAACACAAAGGCAAGATGGAGCCGAGTTGGACAGATGTTGCAAGGTTAGTTTTGTGTAAAGCAGCACATGGAATAAATTCCTGACTTGCTGACTATATCTTTCAAAAGATTAAAGTAGTTATGAGAGGATCTACTTGTCTGGATTTAATTGACCAGCAAAGAATAACTACTTAGGTGGCAGTGACAAAAATTTTGTGAAGTTACGATTTCATTATCTGAGACCCTGGAAAGGATGGAACATTTGTGTTGCTGTGAATGAAAACAAAATCAGTAGACTTTCAGGGAAAAGAAATCATCCTACGAAAGCAAGAATATATTAAACTTCTGAATCCTAAGCTATTGGTTAATCATGAGCAGGGACCTGGCTGCTGTTGAGGCCAAATCAGAGTCAAGGACAAGAAGATTGGAGGAGCACAGTCAGCCTCACCAGTTGGGAAGGAGTGATGTGTGTGGATGCGGGAGGCCTGTCCAGTCACCTTTTTATTTTTCTTTCTCCATTTCTTTTATCTCCTTTATTTTCTTCCGCCTAAATGGCCGTATGTATGGGCCATAACAGGTATATATCCGACCAGCTAGACAATATGCAATGCCTGGCTTTTCATACAAGTTAGTTTTATTTATCATACATGTTTTTTAGTATTACTCTTTCCAGAGAATTCAAAACTAATTGTTCATCAGGAAAAGACTCTGGATGTCTAGGTTAGTGTGTAGGCTCCTTGAAGGTATTTTGTTCACAGAATATAGATCCATGCCTCACACAAGCAGATACCAGTAAATGAATGAACAATGTTATGGGATAAAAGAGGCATTAGCAGTGAAGGCACTGGAAGTGGTGGTGGGCATTTGATGGCATTAAGATGATGCTATGATCAGGGAGCCTGGAAATACCAGATTGTGCATTCAACCACAAACAACAAGATCCCCAAAAGAAATCCACACAAGGACCAATGGCTAGTAGGATACAAGCTATCTTAAGTGCTGGACCTGTTTCCCATACCCTCATGCAGAAATGGGCCAGACAGTGTCACCAGGACCACAGGCCCCTAGAGCGTTTCCTTCCCCTTGGCGCATCTCAGTATGTGAAAAGAGTGAGGAACAGTACAGCCAGGGCTTGATCAGTGAACAAGTAGGTCCCATCCCTTTCCTTACCCCAGTTGCATAGGAACAAAGAACCATGTCTACATGTGTGGCCAGTTAATGGAAAACGACCTTACTCAACTGCTGGGTGTGGCCCAGTAAATGTTCTATGATCTGATCAGTCAGATTGGCAACTCATGGAGGCAGGGCTTGTGAATATTTCTCAAATCCTTTTGAACCCCCCCTCTCTCATTACCACAGCCCAAGCTAACCTCACTTCTTGCCCAGGCTGCAAGTTTCTGCACAAGGAGTCTTGATAGCCTCCAGTATTTTCTCCAGATGAGAATCATGGACAAGACCTTCAGAAGTGTCTCAGTTGCTACTTGAATAAACACTGAGCTCTTACCTTGACCCTTATGGTTGTCTGTAGCCTGTAGTCCCCACCTCCCCACCGTGAGCCTCTCATCCTCTGCTCTTTCACCACTGAGCTGCTTCCAGTCTCTCATACTTGGTTATGACCCCTTTCTACCACTGGCATGGTTTTCTCTATTAATCTCCCCTCCCCAATTTCAACTACAGCATCACTTTCTCAGAAAAGCTTATCCTGATCTCCCTGATCACGTCACACCCACCCTCCCCTCTGTGTCACCCCCAGTCTTGGACCACCTTGTACTGTTCTTTTCTAGCATAGGAAAGAACTGGCGTTGGCTGTTTGTAATGATTTACTTGTTAGTGTGGGAATTTGATTTTCTGCCTGTCGAGAGCCATCTTGCTCCCCATTGTGTATCTGCATTGGGCACAGTGGTGATCAACCGATGTCTAGAGAATATGGTTGAAAGAGGGCATTCAGGCACTATGAGTTACACCTGAGGATGCAAAGCTTGCAGGTGGTGTAGAAGCACTGTCAGAGGGTTTGAGGCTGTATGGATAGCAGCTGTGGGGCCAGAAAACTGGTCGTGTGAATTTCAAAATGGGAGGAAAGAGAGCGGATTTTGAAAACGATAGCTGAGTTGGATTTCAATCTCCAGCAACTTCTGGAATGTTTGTCAAAACTCTGTCAGATAGGCTTTACAGGTCTTATCATTAACTGTTAAAAATGAGGACACTGAGGCTCAGACACATTAAAGACTGGATAAAGTTACACAGCGGAAAGGAAGATCTGGGACTCAAATTCAGACCTAATTTTTGTCATCTAGACTGTTGAAGGTCTGTGATGGGTCTTATATTTGAACAAAGGCTGAGTGCTAATTCCACTGTCGTTACATTTCAGTAAGACTGCCACCACCGTCCATGAAATAAACTGGACCCTGTTCATTAGGCTTCTGTGTGCAGCCCATGTTTTCTCACACCCCAGCAGGTCCTGGCTCACGGCAGATGCCAGATGGCTGAGGGAGAATGCGTTTCTCTTGACTGAGGGCAAACCCCCAGAGTCAACAAATAGCTTAGATCCTGGAGGAGAAACCTGCTCACAGGAGCTGGGGACACCTGATGGCAGGACAGTGGCGGCCCCTCCCTCTCCACTCACCCCAGCCTGGGGTCAGAGCGGGGTGAGTCTCCTGGAGCCCCGTCCCCTCCCCTGGGATGCAGAGCACTCAGGCTGTGTGCGGTGCTGGTGCTTCTTTCAGGCTTGCAGCTCTTGATCCACCCCCTTCCAACTCCTAGTAACATACGATAGCCCTTCTGACAGACTTTTTTTTTGTATCTGGGGCTCTTGGAAAAGCATTTTAAAATCCAGGAAGAAGGAAAACTCTCTCTCTGTCTCATCTCTTCACCTGGATTAGGGAAGCTGTGTATAGGAGAGGGTCTGGTATTGGAACCAAACCAAGTTTAGGTTCAAATTCTAACTCTCCTCTCCGAGCCAGCAAACAAAAGTTTGCTGAGTGTGTGCAGAATATCCATGACTTTTTAAGACAGGTATGATGTTGCAGGAGGTGTATCATGTCCAACTAAAAAGAAAAAATATGCATATTTTATATTTGTATATTTACAAATGTATTTGTTTTACTTGTGTTCTCTGCACTCATATTTCACGCTTTCCCCTTGTCCTTGAAGATTATAACTGGAGTAAAACTATTGTGGACAGGATGTATGCTCTGATATTTTAGAGAAGGGAAAAACAAAACAAAAACCCCAAAATGACTGAGCTAGAAATTCCATAGTTTACAACTTGGCTGTCACTTAGAATCACCTGAGAAGTTTAAAGAAAATGCTGGCGCCAAGGCCTCACCCCAGCCATATTGTCTGAAATTATACCCAGGTGATTACAAAATGCAGATCTGGGGTAGAGAGAATCACCAGACTAGCAGATCCACTCTTTGCGGCCCTTCTGATGCTGGTTCTAGGGCACAGGCTATGAGATACGTTTTTGTAATTATTATACACATTTACATTTTGATTTACTGTTTTCAACCTGTTTTCTCATTTCTATTTTGGCTGACTTTGTCGAAGCTCTGATCCCTCCCCAGGGTTCAGAATTTCTGATAAATGAGATATTTTTCAAGACAGGGTCTCTTCTCCAGCTTTTACACAGAAGGCAATTCCCAGCACTGACCACTGGAAAGGAATGAGATGAAGGATCTTCTGTCTGCAGCTGATGAGGGTAAGACCCATAGAGCAACAGCCTCGCTACTGTGGGCTTCAACTCTAGCTGGAGTGGTTCCCAAATAGAAAAAAAAAAGGTGAGTTTAAGAACATTTCTTAAATGTGAGTTCAAGAGGTGAGTTTAAAAGGTGAGTTTAAGAATGTTTAAGAATAATAATATTATTTTTAAATATAACAGTACTGCAACAAGGGTAAATTCAAACAATTTGAGATGAATAAAAATACTGTGAAAGGAAATTTTTTTTTTTATCTTGGTTAGATGCATTATGTATTTGCTATCTGTTGCTGAATAACAAATTACCGCCAAATTTAGCAGCTTAAAACAATAATAATTCACTATCTATCATGGTTTCTGTGGTCAGGAACTCAGACAGAGCCCAGCAAGAGCAGCTTATCTTTGCTCTGCAGCGTCTGGGACCTCAGCTGGAAGACTCTAAGGCAGGGAACTTGAATCATCATCTGAAGGCTTGTTTCACTTACATGTCTGGCAATTGATGCTGGCTATTGGTAGGAACATGTGGCCTCCCCGTGTGGCCTGGGCTTCCTCACAACATGGTGGCTGAGTTCCAAGGGTAAGTGCTCTGAGAGCAAGGAAGCCAGATGGACTCCCTACTGCCTTTATGACCTAACCTAGGAAGTCAAGCAGTGTCATTTCTTTCACTTCTATTGGTTGAGGCACTTACAAAGGTCCATTTGGCTCAAGGGGAGGGGACATAGATTCCCATCTCTTTTTGAAGGAATGTCAATGTCATATTTCAAGAAGAGCATATGGGATGTAATATGTTAATGCAGTTATCTTTGGAAAATGCAATCTGCCTCACATTGTCTTTTAATTTTCTTACTCATTTTTTCAGATTCCAAAAATAACATGTGCTCATTGTAAGAAAAAAATTCAATAAAAATCCAAAATTTTGCACCAAACTTAGATTTCCTCTCCCACTTTACTATCTCAACCCCCCTCTCTAGAGATAACCACTGTTAACAAATGGATGTCTATTTTCCATACAAACTATACACATATATGCACGGCTTTAAACAAAAAACAACTGTATATGTTATTCTACAACTTGCTATTTTTACTCGTTGTTATGTGATGATCAAAGTTCTATATCAGTACATATAAAAACACCTAGTTGTTTCTAATGCTATCATAGTATGGCTGTACCATAACTTATTTAATCAGTCTTCTATTAGTGGTCAGTTAGGATGTTAAATTTTAAAAACTATGACAAAGTAATGATGCAGTGGACATCTTTGTACTAGGTCATATAGGGTAGTACCTTAAAAATGGAATTGTGTTCAGAGGTTATGCAGGATACTATTTTTCAATACAGTAAGAGTACTACTATGTTTTTACAGTTATATCATCGTAAATCTACATCAAGCAGGATACACTTTTTTAAATTTGCAAATGGACAGGTTTCTCTAGCCTTAGCATGAAGAAAAAGGACAAACATTTGTTCTTAGGTATAGAAGATGCTCATAAGTTTTAAAGGAAACTTTTCATTTGTTTAGAAAATGATGAATGACAGGAAGTAGGTGGTTATGAACAGAGGGGTGGATTTTCTTTTTTAATGTTTTTAGCTCAAGCTGATATGGAATTGAATGTGGATTCTTCAAAGTTCACATTGACACTTTGAGAGAGGCTCATCAGAAGGTGACAGCAAACAGGAAACCAGCTTGAGGCAAAAAACCAAAGTGTCATGTGTGACCCCAAAGTAAATGATAAAGATGGCACTGCTCTCTACAGATGTCTGTACAGACATGAGATTCCAATAATATGCCCACCCAGCCATCCGTTGCTCACGGGCGGCTAATCTGTAATTCATCCTGGGCTTCTTTCCTCTTACGGAGATGCAGTTACAAACTTCTTTCCTGGGAAAGAAGTTCTGACACATGCCACAACCTTGAGGACATGATGCTAAGTGAAAAGTAGACATAAAAAGGACAAATGTCATCTAACTTCACTTATATGAGAAAGGTTGGAGAAACAAATTTATAGAGCCAGAAAATAGATTAGAGGTTACCACTTGCTGGGACAAGAGTAACAAGAGTTACTGCTGAAGGGTACAGAGTCTCAGTTTGGGGGTGATGAAGTTTTGGAAGTAATTCAAGCTGCACCACGTGGTGAATAGTATTAATGCCACTGAACTATACCCTTTAAAATAGTTTAAATGGTACATTTTATATTATATATATATTTCCACATCAAAACCCACACACAAAATAACCCAAAAAACCCTTTGCTGGAGCAGAGGAGGTTGGGGCTCTGTCAGTGTTCCCATGGCTTTGCCTTCCCTTTTGTTTTTAAAAGAACAGCCTCTATTTTTAGGGATTTTCACACAAAGGCTCCTGTGGGAGTGGGAAGTACTCCCAGCTGCCCTCCTGTTTCTCAGAAGCCCACAAGGAGGCCTAGCAAGTTATTTCAGGCTTAGGAAATATGCCGGATTGGAAATAGAGATCATTTAATCTCTGCATGTTGATAATATTTTTTTTTTTTTTTTCCTGCAAGCTGGGGTCCTGGAAACCTTACCTTGTCCCTAATCCCTTCAAGCCGAGTCTGGGAATCGCTGAAGGTGGCGAAGGTAATTCCTTCCCACACCTCAGCATGCCCGAGGGCACTTTCTTGGCGAAAGAATTCCACTTCCGGCAAGGCTGAGGGTCACCTGGGTCGCGTGGCCGCTGCACACTGGGGTCCCTGGAGCGCAGTCTTAGACTCTTGCCCCATTGCTTCTGCTCCCCAGCCTCTCATTCCTGCGTTCAGCAGTGTCAGAGCAGGTGCAGCGAGTAGGCTCGCGTCCTGTCACCCTAATCGTGCACCTCGGCGGGGTGCGGTGAACGGGTTTTCCAGAGCGGGGGCCGGTCAAGTCTGAGAGTTTGCGGACTCTTACTTCCCTAGTCTACCCCGCACCCCCGCGCAGTCCCTTCCCACTCCTGTTAAGATCGCTGTTCCTTTTCCCGGGAGCTCTCCCGGGCGGCCGACGGTGCGCGGGCACCACCCTTGGGGAGGGGAAGTGCCCGCAGCCCGTCTCTCTCAACCTGGATCCGAGAGTCGTGGCCGCGGTGCCCGAGCTCGGGCCGGACGCCCCGTCAGCGGGACAGCTGGGACCCGTGCCGCGCGCACCTGGTCAGCCACGTGGCGGCGGGGCGGGCCCAGCTCTAGGAGCCGGCGTCCCGGGAACAGGTGAGGGCGGACGCCGAGCGGCTGGTGGGTGGGGAGAGCGCAGGGTGGTCTTGGGCGGCTCCTCTTTCCTGGGAACTCTGTAAGCTGGAGCCCGGCTTGGGTCACCTTTGCCCTCTGCGCAGGTAGACCCCCTTCCTGTCTGCACGCGGCAACTGGGACCTGAGCCATCCGCCGGGCCCAGGGCTTCCTGAGAACTTGCTTCGAGAGGGGCGGAGGCTGGAAGGGGGTTGTACGCTGCGCTGTAGGGGTTCGCGTAAGTGGGGTTGCTGGAGGGACGCGAGTTCAGCGTTGACCGAAACCCTAGGGGTCTGTGCTCTGTCTCCGGAGCCGGTCTCGGTAAGTCTCCAGTACTTTGACCACCTGCAGCCAGTTCTAGTGGATTGATGGTGTCCTGGCACCGGACAGAGGGGTTCACAAGGAAGGAGAAGAGTGTAAAACTGTGCCCTCAGGGGCTGGGCAGCTAGGCAGCTCTGACCCCTGTGTTGAAGGAGCTCAGGGCAAAAAAGAGCTGGGGCCAGCTATGTTTAAAAGAACAGCAACATTTAAGCAGAAGGAATCTGTGAAGAATGAGTGGGATCAAATATTTGGGTACCAAAGAGGGAAGGAGATGTTTCTGGACGAGGCAAGACAAAGTTCCTTCCTCAGCCAGGGCCTGGTATAGGAAGGATGGGCAATAAGGATCCAGGGAAAGAGGAGCCAGACTGACCGGGAACACTGTTTACTTTCTAGAGGGGTCTCCCCACCCAGACCACCAGGACCCCCATTTCCAGAAGAATGGCCCAGATGTCTCAAGTCAGGAACTCTTCCATGAGGCAGCCCAGCAGGTAGGCCTGGGTGGTGTAGGGGTCTGTGAGAAAAGGTCACCAGGCAAGATGCTGAATGGAAACGTTACCGTGGACTATTTTAAAAGTAATGATCTCAGACGTTTATTTTGGTATTCCAGCTTAATCGAGAAAATGTTACAGCCAACTCCTAGCCATCTGTGTGCAAAAAATATTCTTTGGTATCTAGCAGATTCCGAATCCTGGACACTCCTCCTCCTAGCCTGCCCCACCCATGGAGGTTTTCCATGAACAGAGTGAGGACTGAGATAATACAAACTCCTTTTAATATTGAATCAAACCAATGTAAGAAGGTAAATTTATTTCTGAAAAAGTCATACAGTATATACTGAAGTCAAATAGATTTCTGGATTCCCTGATATCTGCAGGGTTTTCTTTTTCTTTCTTTATCCTCTCCCTGTTGATCATTACAGTAAGTATTCAGTGTAGGAGTGGAATTAAAGTGACCCTCCCCTAAAAAACAAACCAACCTTGCTTAGGCATTTATCAAGAAGTTAATTGCTCCAGGGTCTTTGCTGTATGATAATCACTCAACTGTGAAGTGTTCAGTCTCTTGGATATCTCTCGTCTTTATAGAGAGGGGTAACAGGCATTTCTGGCATTATAACAAGGTAAATGAGCCCCCCAAAAGGAGAGAGAATCAACTCATGGCCTAACACAGTAACAAGAGAATAGGGTTCAAAGCTGGGGAGTCCTGAGCCAAAGGGCAGAGGCTGGAGAGGCAGATGGGATTCAGGATTGGTGGGGGAATCCAAGCTGGCTAGTTACCCGTCTTCATGTGCATGGGTACATATGAAAAATGCAGCGTAGTGGCTGGCAGCTGGCGAGTGCTCAGCAAAAGGTACTGCTCCCCTTCCCCCTGGCAGGCCCAGAACTGTATCCTGCATTCTCTACTGAGCTCCTTACGCCCAGCCCCCCAAATATTCAAGCTATTTAGAAAAAATGAGTGACTGGAGACCCAGAATAGCTCCTCAAGAGATTTCAGAACTCTTGCCTAGAGGTCTTTGCTCCTAGGTGAAAGAGCCAATACCATATTTTTAATATGGCTGAGTACCCTTATAGAAACCTTGACTTATTTATTTTATTTAACTTTAAGAATGTATTTAGCTCGACCAGTCTCTCGTCATATTTGCCATGCATTTTATTTGTGTTTGCAAGACTGTACCTGAGTGTTTATGCACCTAATATATGTTCATGGTCTACCTCCTAAATCATGGGTTCTGTGTTAAACTTGAAAAATGTACCCAGATGGAAAACGTGAAGCCCTTGTTTCCAGGGATTCCAAAAGGAGAGCATTTGGTTCATTGCTGTGAGAGGGACCCATTAAGGCTCAGCTGTGATCCTCTCTCTCTCGTTTAAAAACCTTCAGTGGCTCTCCTATCCACCACTCAAGAGTTCAAACTCCTTAGCCTAGGTCCTGCACAGTCTGACCCAGTCTGAGTTTCAAACTGGCTCCCCTGAATCTTACTCTTTGTACCCCACCTTCCATACAAAGGTCCATTCCCTAGGCCCTGTACTTGTATCTTTCCCCTTGCTGGTCTTTGCTAATACTTCTTCACTCAGCTGATTTGTCTCTGAACTCTCCAAGTATCTAAGGCTCTGCCTGGTATTTAAGTAGTCAGTAAATGTTAATTGACTAACCAAATGAACAAGTAACAGATCACCACAGTGCAAGCTAAATTGCCAGGAGTGCCCTAAGAGAGAGTTGATTTTTATTTAAAAAAATCTTTGTAATTAATTAAAGCCACAACCACATGGCATGCGGGATCTTAGTTCCCTGGCCAGGGATTGAACCCTGCCCGCTGCAGTGGAAGCACAGAGTCTTAACTGCTGGACCACCAGGGAAGTCTCGAGTGTTGGTTTTTAAAATGATGGATGTAAATGCCTATGTATCACCTTCCTCTCCATCTCCCTCAGTCTCTGAACATAGAGGGATTAGACAGTGTTCAATGTCAAGGCCTTTGGTGTTCATTATCTAGACATATTGGAAATCTCTCCTTTGTCTTCCTTGCCCTGTCTCGTCCAAGGTATCATTTCTTAATTGAATTATTTCATACCTTCCTAACTTCCTTCTCCACATCTCCTCTAAAGCAATCCCTTTTTAAAGCACAAGTCTGTGCATTTGACTCCTCTGCTGAAAGCCTTTCCATGGCTTCTCGCTGCCTTCAGGACTCAGTTCAGACCCCTTACCTTGGCCCCCACAGCTCCTCCCCGCCACCCTCACCATGATCTGACTGGCTTCCCCTGCTCCCTCCCATAGCATGCTCTGTCAGTGCACTTGCCCTGAAGTTTTGAAGTGAGCTGTTTCTTTCCTGTTTTCCTTGGTGGTGGTGGTGGTGGTTTAGTTGTGAAATCATGTCCGATTCTTGCAATCCCACGGACTGCAGCCTGCCAGGCTCCTCTGTCCATGGGATTCTCCAAGTAAGAATCCTGGAGAGGGTTGCCATTCCTGTCTTCCTTAAGGCTGTGAATTCCTGAAGTTCAGGGCATTGTCTTATTCATTTTTGTGTCCTCAGCACTTGTTGTTAATGCTTAGCATATGGAAGATGCTCAGTCAGTGCCGGTTCTGCTTAACTCACCTGGCTAAGGATGGGGGAGCTGCTGTTTGCATTAGGTTTTGAAGGGTCAGTGGTAAAGTTGGGGCACACATTCCAGGCTGAGAGGGTAAGAAAATGATGATAACTACCAACTTATTATGTGCATCATCTCTAAATATTCACAACATTCTGAAGTAGATATTAATTATTTTGGTTGATAGATGAAAAATGGAGGCACTTTGAACCCGGGCATGGTTGTTGCCAAGGTCTAGGCTTTAATCCTTTCTGCTTTATGCCTCCTGCCTCAATGGCCTTAGCAAAGCCTGTATGGGAACAGATAGCAGGTTGGACAGCTAACATGTTTGAAGTGGTTGGCCTTCCAGAAGTGTCCCATGAACCTTTTTCTCCCTTTACTCCAGGTTTGGGAGTTGGGAATTCTGCTAAGAGCTTTGAGGCCTGAAGAGCATGGGACTAAGAAGGCATGCCCAGTGGGAAGACAGGCTGGCGGGTGTTACCCTAAGCCCTTCTGTTCGGATCTGCTCTTCTCTTGGTCACTGTGTCATTTTGGAAGAGTGGGGATACTTGTGAGTTAAGTGGAGGGGTTACTGAATGGATTCTTGGTTTGCTTTACTCATTTCGGGACCAGATTGGGTATGTGTGGGTGAGTGTGGGTGGGTGGGTATGTGTTGGTCAAGCAGACTGGCTGAGAAGGGTTTGTAGATCTGAGGGTTGATGGTGCTGCCTGGTTCAAGTACTGACTCTAACACTTCGTAACTTTGGGAAAGTTACTTCACCTGGTTAAGCCTTTGTATCCTCCCATAAAATGACGACAATAATAGAACGCACCTTAGAGAATTATGAAGATTAACAGAGATACTTCATGTAAATGTTTAGAATGGCACTCAGTTCATAGGAGGCATTTTGTAAACATTGTCTAATAATAAAACCAAGATGGGGAGTATGTATTTGGTCCATGAGATAGTGATGTGACTGATCAGAGGGTTCAGTTGGCAAATGAATACATAACTCAGCACATCAAATTCAGGTAGAAGACCTAAGGTAGGAGTCCCAAATCCAGAATAATTTCCTTGGCGAAAACCAGAGACTGGGATGGTGTCTGGGACACTCTGGATTATGTGGGATGGGCAGTCCATTGAGGATGATTTCTAGGCCTGGAGTGGTTTGGGAATGTGTGTGCGTGTGTACCTTGTGGAGGTATGAGTCATTTCAGGAACCTCTGTGCCCAGGCACTTCACTGGTGTGCAGTGTGGTTTAAGGGTGGACTTGAACCTGGGAACCCCAATCCTGACTATGCCATCAGGCATGCCAGGCCTTTGGGCAAGTTACTCAAGGGCTTGCCCTCTGTTTCCACAACTGCAGGATGGGGTGAGTGTACCTGATTTTCAGGGTTCTTACGCCATCTGCAGAAGGGTCTGGCCCCGTGCCTGTCACGTGGTGCACACTAAATACAGTGCTTGTCCGGTGATCGGATGAAGCAGATTTACACAGAAACCCAGTCGAGTAGTCTGCTTGTGAGATGCAGGGCTGGAAGGCTAAGGAGCAGCTGGTGCCAGAGGGAGGTGAATGGAAAGCTAATGGCCTTTGATACCAGCCATGTCTCCATCAGTCACTGGACAGAGAGGACTGTGACAGACGCAGTGGTCAGGAAGATGAAGCTGACAGGAGAAAGGAGTAGCTGGAGACAGGGAGAGACGGCAAGTGGACATCTGTGTGAGGTCTGGAGTCCAGCAGGATCCAGTGCTCTTAGTGTGGGAAATAGCGGGAAAAGTTGGCTCAGCTTAGTGGGCATTTATCGAGTGCCTGTTCTTGCCAGGATCTCCAGCGAGTGCTGCAGATACTAAGACAGAAGTCTCTTAATCACGATGGAATAAGGGATGCCTCCCACTAGTCTGGTGTGCTGTTTTCCTTCTCTCAGGATTGGACAGTCTCCAGAAAAACTTAAAGGGAAGCTGTGTCATGCTGTGGTCTGAGAATGGGTGACCAAAAGCCGCAGATTAGCTAGTGTGAGTAATTCATTCTCTTCCTTCTTTATCCAGCTGGAGACCTGGGATCCAGCAGAAGTGAGTCTGTGAGGACCCTGTTCTAGGAAGCCTGTGGGGTAATGGCCGGCCTGAGCTAATCACCCTTGAAAAAGCCCGATGCAGACTCGGGGAGTAAGTTGCCCGTCAGAGCTATGGCATCTGGCCCGTGTGTGAGCCAGGATGCGAGCTCTTCATGACGCTGCACCAGGACTCGGCGCCGCCAGACTCCCTGCCTCCCTTTCCCTTCTTTGGCCTCTCCTGTGCTTGCTCCCTGTTCTCGCCTCCTCGGTTCAGAGGCTCACTGAGGCTAGCTCAACGTGGTAAGAGTACAAAAGAACATGATCCAGTTGTGGGACCAGCAAGAGGGGCAGAAAGAGGCGAACATGCTAAGAGACTGAGGCGATACAAGTTATTGCAATAAATAAAGAGGAATTTTCTACTCTCAAACTCAAAAAAAAATGGAAGAGTTCTTAGAGATCCTCTGTCCAGCCCTTGCTTAGCTTGTCAATAAACAAGCCCAGAGATGTGGAATGACTTGCCCAAAGATACATCAAGAGAGTGGCAGAGCCAGGTGAGAACTGAGCCCGAACACCCTCACTCTATATTACGGCTCTGGGTTGATCTTAATGCAGCCAATCTTTAGGTTATAATTTTGAGCATTGGTACCAGGCTTCTGCACCCTTATTAGCCCATGTACAGTTAAGAACTGGCTTTCATTTTTGCATTTTTCAGGCCCATTTTAGCATCTTTAAAAAGCCAATATGCAAAGTGAGTCTTGGCAGCCACACGCTAGGTGATAGCTTATTGCTTTGTTAGAATATAAAGAAATGAATGCAGCTGAGCAGAAAAGAAAAGGGAACCTAGGACAAGGCCGTCTTGTTATCCTCTCCTATACAGATAGGGAAACTGGGGTCCAGAGTGGTTGGGTGGAAGAGAAGGGCTTACATCTGGGATTCTGGGAGTCATGACCCCTATCTCCCTCCCAGTTTCTGTAGGTCATGAAGCTTATACCATTTTCAGGGATTCTCTTCAGTCAAAAGGATACAAATTATAAATACAAAATTAGGTGTAGTCTTTGGAGAGACTCAATGCAAGTGAAGGGTCTTGAGGCTTAAGCGGTTAGCTTCACTGTGAAAGACCAAGGGTACCTAGACAGAACCACCTATGGGATATAACAGAAGAAACAGGCTTGGGCCCTGGAGCCTGGGAGAGAAGAAAGGGCAGCGATTACTCTCAGGGTTGAAATGAGTCTGCAGCTTTCATGGGAGCTCGGTTTGTCTTTCTTGCTCTCTCTCTGTTGTCTTCAGTCCCTTCCACTTTATAGGCACCAGGTTCTGGTCAGAAGGCAAAAGCAGGAATGAAGGGAAAACCTGGGCCACAGCCTTTATTGTGCTTTTGGTGGGAAGGGCAGGGCAGGGTAGAGCAAACAGCTTAGGACTGGATGGTTTTAATAGTTCTGGTAAGCTTTGGCAGTAGAGGTGGTCTCTAGTTTCCTAGAAACTGACTGGGGGTGATTTAGAGCAGGAGAAATATTGGCTTGTTGTGTGAGAATTAGATAAACAGAGTGGCTTAGGGAATATACTCAGAATTAGTAGGTTTGCATATGGAAGGCATTCTCCTCACCAGCTGTGTGCTATCTATAAGAGCTGGTTAGCCCTGGGAAGGTTGATCTGTTCCCTGAACTACAAGATTTTAAAGATATCATAATGTCATAAGTGGAGAAGGCAATAGCACCCCACTCCAGTACTCTTGCCTGGAAAATCCCATGGATGGAGGACCCTGGTAGGCTGCAGTCCATGAGGTCGCGAAGAGTTGGACACGACTGAGTGACTTCTCTTTCACTTTTCACTTTCATGCATTGGAGAAGGAAGTGGCAACCCACTCCAGTGTTCTTGCCTGGAGAATCTCAGGGATGGCGGAGCCTGGTGGGCTGGCATCTATGGGGTCGCACAGAGTCGGACACGACTGAAGGCACTTAGCAGCAGCAATATCATAAGACAGAAAGGAAAAAACATGATTAATATATTCTGCCTAGCTATGAATGAATGAACTGGATGACTTAAAATTTTCTTACTGCCTTAGGGTATATTTCATCCATGGTCAAATACAGAAAAAACACAGTCCTTTATTTAATAGTTTGGGGTTTGGAAGGAGAATCCTAGAGGCTGTGTTAATGATTCTGAAGTACTTTTCTTAGAATTTGTGTAAGGAACTACTAGGTGGTGCTTAGACTCTGGTCTGGCCCAATTGAACAACCTGGCTTCCTATAGGGGTGGATGACAGAATTTTAGCTTATTTTTCCATTTATTTTATTCTTTTGCTGACAAAATATCTCTCTTCAGGATAGAAGTTTAAATACTAGATATGCTTGTACTTATAAAATGGTATCAAATAAAAAAAATTTAAAGAAATATACATACCTTAGGGAGTGTAATTCAGTATCTCTTTTAGCAAGAAGAGATAAGAAAGCCTTCTTCAGCGATCAATGCAAAGAAATAGAGGAAAACAACAGAAGGGGAAAGACTAG
>SJXQ01007096.1:60477-80006 GCA_006408695.1 Aepyceros melampus | reverse complement strand
CTGAACTGATGCAGTGCAGAGGCATGATTAAGGTTGGACATAGTTTGTGATATATTAATATATCACAGTTTGGACATATTAATATGTCCACAGTTTGGAACTGGTGGACGCAGTGAGGTCAGAGTTTTGAAGCAAGCCTTGAAGAATAACAATCATATAAGTCTATTGAAAGACCTATCTTTTTGATAAGGGAGATATTACTTCAGTGAGGATTACTTGAGTGTTCTTTTGTTCAAATAAATGAATTTTCAACCCTTGAAACTTTCAAAAAGCTATATTTAATTTCATCTTCTTGGATAGAATTTCATGGAAAGTAAATCATGTCCTTAATGCAGTTAAACTGTACGCCTGTAGGTAGTTTCAGTTCTCCTGAATTGAGGCTGAGAGTCTTGGTTTCAGGTAAGATGAAGCCACCACACTTCACCCTGTCTCTCCTATTGACTGTAGCTATAAAATTTAGACATAATACATGGAGCAGCTATTTTAGGGTTTTGTAAAATAAATAGTCTCCTTTCATTCCATGGACCAGTGACCCAGAGCACTACTCAGTTTCAGCAAGGAGAACATATCCCCTGAAAGTGCCCCCTTTTATAGAGCAGACATGAAGGAGTAGTCTTGTCCATGGAGGGGGTGCTACACAAGACACTGAGCAACAAGCAAACTGGAGTTGGGAAGCCAATGGTTTGCAAGAGTTTTCTGGGACTGCTAGCTGCCCAAGGAATATTGTAATCTCCACTGCAGGAGTAAAGAAGATACTAGTCTCATGGAAACCTAGTTTGGGTACAGTCCCTTCCCTTCCAGGAGAAGAGGGAGCCCTCATCCCCAGGTAGTTCATTCTTTGGGCAACCGAGTCCTTGCACTGCAGGGGCTACCGCAGTGGCCTAGACCAGGGATTAACCAACTTTATCATAAACGGCCAAACAGAAAAAAGTTTTGGCTTTGGAAGCCATATGGTCTCTGTCACAACTGTGTAATTCTGCTCTTGTAGCCTGAGAGCAGTCTTCAGCAATGTCTAAACAATTCATAAACAAATGACTATCTGTATAGTCATTCCACTAAAACTGTAGATACAGAAATAGATGGGGAGCCAAATTTGGTCCATGGCCATAGTTTGCTGATCTTTGGTCTAGGCAAGAGATTATGTTGCCAATTTACTTTTCACAACAGTGCAAAAACAATTAAGTGGAGGAACAATAGCCTTTTCAACAAATGGTGCTGGAGCAATTGGACATACATAGGCAAAACAATAAACTTTGACCTAATTTTTCTACTTTATATAAAAATTAACTGGAATATATCATAGATATAAATGTAAAACCTAAAACGGCAAAAGCTTTGAAAACAAGAAAAATTAGACTGAATTTAGGCAAAAAATTTTTCGACACACCACCAAAAACACAATCCAAAAAAGAAAAAAAATGATAAATCAGACTTCATCAAAATTAAACATTGTTGCTTTGCCAAAGCCCCTGTCAAGATAATAAAAAGGCAATCACAGACTGGGAGAAAATATTTTTAAACCACATATCTGACTAAGGATTTGTATGCAGAATACATATTGAATTCTCAAAACTCAACACTAAGGACACAACCTAACTGGGAAAAAAATGGGCAAAATACTTATAAATGTAAAACCTAAAACGGCAAAAGCTTTGAAAACAAGAAAAATTAGACTGAATTTAGGCAAAAAATTTTTCGACACACCACCAAAAACACAATCCAAAAAAGAAAAAAAATGATAAATCAGACTTCATCAAAATTAAACATTGTTGCTTTGCCAAAGCCCCTGTCAAGATAATAAAAAGGCAATCACAGACTGGGAGAAAATATTTTTAAACCACATATCTGACTAAGGATTTGTATGCAGAATACATATTGAATTCTCAAAACTCAACACTAAGGACACAACCTAACTGGGAAAAAAATGGGCAAAATACTTCAAGAGAAACGTCACCAGTGAAGATATATAGATAGAAAATAAGACATGAAAAGATTATAACATCATCAGACATTCTGCTGCTGCTAAGTCGCTTCAGTCGTGTCCGACTCTGTGCGACCCCAGAGACGGCAGCCCACCAGGCTCCCCCATCCCTGGGATTCTCCAGGCAAGAACACTGGAATGGGTTAGTAAAATATAAACAGTAATGTTTACAAACCTATTAAATGACCAAAAAAAAAAAATTAACAATATGAAGTACTGGTGAGAATGCAGAAACACTGGAACTCTTATGTATTGCTGATGGAAATGCAAAATTGTAGAGTCAACACTGAAAAACAGGCCATTTCTATATAGTTAAACATATACTTTCCATATGATTCAGCAATCACCTTTCCCTAGAGAAGTGAAAAGTTATGTTTACACAGCACCTCACACCGGTCAGAATGGCTATCATCAAAAAATCTACAAATAAATGACGGAGAGGGTGTGGAGAAAAGAGAGCCATCTTGCACTGTTGGTGGGAATGTAAACTGATAGATTTAATAGTCACTATGGAAGACAGAATGGAGATCACTTAAAAAACTAGGAATAAAACTACCATATGATCCAACAATCCCACTACTGGGCATAAACCCTGAGGAAACCAAAATTGAAAAAAAAAAAAAACACATGTACCCCAATGTTCATTGCAGCACTATTTACAATAGCTAGGACATGGAAGCAACCCAAATGTCCATGAATAGTTGAACGGATAAAGAAGCTGTGGTACATATATGCAATGGAATATTACTCAGCCATAAAAAGAACACATTTGAGTCAGTTCTAATGAGGTGGATGAATATAGAGCCTATTATACTGAGTGAAGTAAGTCAGAAAGAAAAAAACAAATGTTGTATATTAACACATATATATGGAATCTAGAAAGATGGTACTGATGAACCTATTTGCAGGGCAGCACTGGAGATGCAGACACAGAGAACAGACTTGTGGACACAGGAGAATGGAGAGAGTGGGACGAATGGAGAGAGTAGCATAGAAACATATACACTACCATATGTAAAATAGATATCCAGTAGGAATCACTGTATGATTCAGGGAACTCAAACCAGGGCTCTGTGACAACATAGAGGAGTGGGAGGTGAGAGGGAAGTTCAAGAAGAAGGTGACATATGTATGCCTATGGCTGATTCATGTTGAGGTATGGCAGAAACCAATGCAATATTGTAAAACAATTATTCTTCAATTAAAAATAAATAATTTTTAAAAACCTAACCAAACAAAAAAATCCAAAAAAGTTCTGTTCACACATCACACATGACCTGCACATGAATGTTTGAATCCATTCATAATCACTTGGGTAGTCAACTGGAAACATAAACTAATCCTTCAGTGGGTAATTGAAAGAAATTGTAGTACACATACACAATGGAATATCACAAAGCCATAAAAAGGGAAGATCCATTGATACACACAACTTGGATGAATGGCAAAGGCATGCCAAGTGACAGAAGCCAGTTTCGAAAAGGTTGTATGTTGTGTGATTCCATTTCTATGACAGTCTTGAAAAGATAAAACTATAGTAGTAGAGAACAGATTGATGGTTGCCAGGGTATAGTGTCAGGGGAGTGTCATTATAAAGGGATAGCAGGGGTGAGAGGAGCTTTATGGAGTGATAGAATTGTTCTGTGTCCTGATTGTGGTGGTAGTTACATGAATTTTTATGTGTGTTAAGGTCTTTCCTGGTGGCTCAGTCGATAGTCTGCCTACAGTGCGGGAGACCCAGGTTCAATCAATCCCTGGGTTGGGAAGGTCCCCTGGAGAAGGAAATGGCAATCCACTCCTGTATTCTTTCCTGGAGAATTCCATGGACAAAAGAGCCTGGTGGGCTACAGTCCATCAGGTCGCAAAGAGTTGGACACGACTGAGTGACTAACACTTAATCTTTCATATGTGTGTTAAGTCACATAACTCAGTTCAGTGGCTCAGTCATCTCCCAGTCTTTGTGATCCCATGGACTGCAGCATGCCAGGCTTCCATGTCTGTCACCAACCCCCAGAGCCTGCTCAAACTCTTGTCCATTTCACATAACTATACACCCCCAAGTCAATTTGACTCTAACTTAAACTAAGCATCAAGTTTGCAATTCAACCTATAAAGCATGTTAATGCTTGTATGATGATTTTTTAAATCAATAAGTTTATTTATTTATTTTTGGCTGTCCTGGGTCTTTGTTGCTGCAAGGACTTTTTTCTAGTTTCAGAGAGTGGGAGCTACTCTCTAGTTTTGTTGCATGGGCTTGTCATTACGGTGGCTTCTCTTGTTGTGGAGCACGAGGTCTAGGGCCAGTGAGCTTCATTAGTTGCATCCCCTGGGCTCTAGAGCACAGGCTCAGTAGTCGTGATGAAGGAGGAAACAGACAGAGCTGGGCTCCATCTTAGGCCAGGCTGCAAACATCAGGCTACATGCATGGTCACCTTCTCAATGGACTCTGAACTTTGTGCCCAGTGTCTATAGAAATGACATACAATGGGAAACCAGACTCCCGGATAAAAGAGCCTCAGGACTTGGGCTTGGACTCTCCGTTGCCTAAAAGAATATGGTAATTATCTCTGTAACAGAACAAAGCGGTAAATTCCATTATGTTTATTGAGATCTGACCACAGGCCTATTACCACTGTTTATCTAGTCTTGTGACACATGAATCATGGGTTAACTTTGATCAGATCTCTCTTTTACCTTGTCCAAACTAGTTTCAAGGAATTTGGGAAGTGGGTTTGAGCAAGTACACTTAGGGTATATAAGGTTTTCACAAAAACTGGTCGGGGTCCTTGGCTAAGAGGAGACTCTGCCTTGGGCCCGCCAGTGTAACAAACTGCACCCCACTATCTGCATTGTCCTTCTGAGTGAGTTTGTTTCCTGGAACGCGTGGCTACAACAGTGACACATGGGCTTAGTTGCCCCGTGGCATGTAGGATCTTCCAGGACCAGGGATTGAACCCTTGTCCCCTGCAGTGGCAGGCCGATTCTTCATTACTGAGAAACCAGAGAATTCCCTATATGATCATTATTGCTATAATATATCTCAATTGCTTTTATTTGTTAGCAAGCAGTCTCCAAGTTAATATTTTTAAAATAACAATAGCCAAGACCTTTGGGATGTTTTCAATAAAATTTGGAGGAAAAAAATAAAGTGAAAGCAAAAGTCACTCAGTCGTGTCCGACTCTTGGCAACCCCATGGATATATAGTCCATGGAACTCTCCAGGCCAGAATGCTGGAGTGGGTAGCCATTCCCTTCTCCAAGGGAATGTTCCCTTCTCCAAGGGATAGAACCCAGGTCTCCCACATTGCAGGCAGATTCTTTACCAGCTGAGCCACAGGGGAAACCCAAGAATATTGGAGTGGGTAGCCTATCCTTTCTTCAGTGGATCTTCCCGACCTAGGAATCGAAGCAGGGTCTCCTGCACTGCAGGCAGATGCTCTACAAGCTGAGCTATCAGGGAAGCCCCGTAAAAATTTGGAGAGATTCTGCAAAAAGAAAAATCAAAGTAATTGAGTCTGAAGCAGGTTGATTAACGTACCCAGCTCCCACTTCCTTCCCAGGCATTTTGTTGCTATCACTGAAACTGAGCAGGACCCTGTGGGACTCCTGGGTACAAAGGCCTTCCTGTGTCCCCCTTTTCTTGTTTGTAGGGAATAGCATTTAGCCTCCATGAGCATCCCTGAGTTCCAAAGGGCAGATCTGAACTATCCTAATCAGGGAAGGGAGGGGATGCAGAGACAAAACAGGAGCAGTCAAGAAACAATAATGCAACCTTGGGCAGGGTCCTGGTTCCACCTCAAGGGAAACACCTAAAGATGTCTTTTGTGCTGTTTATGGAACTAAAACCCCCAATAAATGGAGGATGTCAGCATTCTACTCCAGAAAACCTTGATAAGCTCATCAGGAGACCAACTGAGGCCAGATTAAAGGAGTGCAGGCCCTGATCCTTACCAGCAACACCACTCTTGAAAATTTCAATAAAACTCCTCATCATGTCCCCATCAGTTTGGGACACACAGTTTTGAGGGGCACTGTGTTCCTCTTCAGTATCACGGTAATCCAAGTCTATGCCCCAACCAGTAACGCTGAAGAAGCTGAAGTTGACGGATCTATGAAGACCTACAAGACCTTGTAGAACTAACACCCAAAAAAGATGTCCTATTCATTATAGAGGACTAGAATGCAAAAGTAGGAAGTCAAGAAACACCTGGAGTGACAGGCAAATTTGACCTTGGAATGCAGAATGAAGCAGAACAAAGACTAATAGCGTTTTGCCAAGAAAATGCACTGGTCATAGCAAACACCCTCTTCCAACAACACAAGAGAAGACTCTACACATGGACATCACCAGATGGTCAACACCGAAATCAGACTGATTATATTCTTTGCAGCCAAAGATTGAGAAGCTCTATACAGTCAGCAAAAACAAGACCAGGAGCTGACTGTGGCTCAGATCATGAACTCCTTATTACCAAATTCAGACTGAAATTGAAGAAAGTAGAGAAAACCACTAGACCATTCAGGTATGACCTAAATCAAATCCCTTATGATTATACAGTGGAAGTGAGAAATAGATTTAAGGGCCTAGATCTGATAGACAGAGTGCCTGATGAGCTATGGAATGAAGTTCGTGACATTGTAAAGGAGACAGGGATCAAGACCATCCCCATGGAAAAGAAATGCAAAAAAGCAAAATGGCTGTCTGGGGAGGCCTTACAAATCGCTGTGAAAAGAAGAGAGGTGAAAAGCAAAGGAGAAAAGGATAGATATAAGCATCTGAATGCAGAGTTCCAAAGAATAGCAAGAAGAGATAAGAAAGCCTTCAGTGATCAATGCAAAGACATAGAGGAAAAGAACAGAATGAGGAAGACTAGAGGTCCCTTCAAGAAAATTAGAGATACCAAGGGAACATTTCATGCAAAGATGGGCTCGATAAAGTAAAGAAATGTTATGGACCTAACAGAAGCAGAAGATATTAAGAAAAGGTGACAAAAATACACAGAAGAACTGTACCAAAAAGATCTTCATGACTCGGATAATCACGATAGTGTGATCACTCACCTAGAGCCAGACATCCTGGAATGGGAAGTCAAGTGGGCCTTAGGAAGCATCACTATGAACAAAGCTAAAGTAGAAAAAGAAATTAAGGAATCAATTCCATTCACCATTGCAACGAAAAGAATAAAATACTTAGGAATATATCTACAATACATTATTTTTCTTCTCTTAGGTGAAAAATGCTTACTCATCTTTCAAAATCCATCTTAAAAAGCCCCTCTGATATTTTTTTATTCTTAACTTGAGCAGGTAAAATCATTCTCTTTTCCTCATAACATTTCACACATTTTGTTATTAATATTATCAAACTCATCAAATTATACTGTGATTTTTATATCACGTTTTCTCTAGTAGACACCTAGCATAATTATGGGGCTTAATAAATGTTAAGTTGAATGAATAAATGAATGAATGCTTGAGACATGAAGGAAGTATTTTTGCTGAAGAATAAAATTGCTACCACTCACAGGTGCACTAAAATACAAAATAATCTACTCTGATTATGAGCATGACTGTTCTCAAGTAGTTTATATGACTTCTGTGTTGTGAATAAATTTACTTTTAAGTACAAATTCATGATATGTGTTTTACCAAGGACTTTTTCTAAATTCTAAACCACATTCTTTGCTATAGCAGTATTATGAAAGGGCTCTAGGAACTATACATTTAAATAGTGACTTAAGTCAGATGGTAAAAATAAGAAACTTTTCTCTGTCCAACTAATTCAATAAGCCTTTTAGTTTCCATAAATATAGAAATATATGTAGTTTTTAATAATAGATGACATTTCACCTTAAACATCACTTATGCTTTTGAATGTAAGTTACTGGGAAATCAACTGGAAAAAACCAACAACACCTCATCAGACTTTAAGTATTGAAAATCTTTTCCCTCTTCTTAGAAATTATATTCCTCTATCAGAAGTAGATGATACCATTTTCCAGTCTTAAATTATAAGTCAGTACACCTCTAGGCATTTCTCAATGGAAAAACTGAAAGGTAATCGTATTTGCACAACTTTATGTACTATAAGCTTGACAGATTTGAGAAGCCTGTATTGTTTTCTAAGAGATGATTTATATTCTTATCTTATGATACAGAGATCCTTATTCTGAACTGGCTTTTTTTAAGGTTTTGCTCTGAAACAGCAACTGCATTTGTAAAATGTGCAGCGAGGGATGCCAGGTTTATTTAATGTCTTTTATGTCCTTCAGATACTTAGACGAAGAATGCATTTTTTCCATGTAGCATTTTGTTTGCTAAACTTTCATCATTGTGACTTCATATAGGGTTACTTATAAATATCTGTGTGTCTGTATGTGTGTTAATTCAGGACAGCACAGGTGCTTGCATGTTGTTGCAGAAATGTTTCTTTAGATGCTATCTTATGTTATTAGCTCTCAACCTCTGGATTGTTTTTTTTTTTTTTTTTCACTGTTTAACTTGTGATTGAGGCTAGAGAGGCATGATGAAGACTTGTGCAAAGTGAAGAAATTATAAAATTTCAGTGGTTTAAACTGATGTTAACAATACGTAATTCTTTGGGCTCTAAACCAGACTTAGTCATTAATTTCATATACTTGAAAATTAGGCGAATGCTTGAGTGAGTGAAGTCGTTCAGTCATGTCTGACTCTTTGCAACACCATGGACTGTGGCCTACCAGGCTTCTCCATCCATGGGATTCTCCAGGCAAGAATACTGGAGTGGGTTATCATTTCCTTCTCCAGGGGATCTTCCCGACCTGGGGATTGAACCAGGGTCTCCCGCATTGGAGGCAGATGCTTTAACCTCTGAGCCACCAGGGAAGCCCAGGTGAACATTTAACATGCCCATTTTTTCCTTCCTGGTATAGTTTGATCTTAACATCAACTAAAAAATAAACCAAAATAAAACAAGGAAAAGCATTTTTTTTGTTCAATGTCTCTTCATTCTCTAAGAGGGAGAGAATGTATTTTCTATGAAACAATGATGATCGCATAGAAAAGTGAAACATCCAGTCAGTCTATGACACCAACTAGTGCAGTGATATGCTGTGAAGGGAATTTTATATATTTGACGTTTTCTTTGCTTTTTGAAGACTGTATTTTAAAAAAGAGACTTTAGAGTAGGCTCGAGATGAGGTGAAAAATGCCTCCAGGCCTCCTAAAAGTTTTAGTGACCTGAGAAGGTTTCTTAACTTTTCCTACTGGTATTCGCGTTTCAGCAAAGCACCTGATACTTTGGAGCTTCACTGACCCAGAGAAATAGGAGAATAGATCCAAGGATTACACTTTTCATTTTTATTAAAAGCACTGTTTCTTTCAGAATCAATCTGAATCTTAGTGTTCTGGGAGATCTCAGCAGAGTGAAGTTCTCAAGAAGGATTTCACTAAGGAAGAGGGTTAAGGTGCACATTTTCATAGCAGTGTTTGAAAGGATACCTGTTTTCTTCTGAAGCCTTCACGTGCATATTTACCTACTTAGTGTGAAGATAATATTGGCATCCCTGGTGCATAAATTAATATGGGATAACTTTCAGTTCCATAATGAGGAAAGAAAATTAAATGTAAATTTCTCTGGAACAGGAGACATTCTGATTCAAGTTCATACTAAGGTATAAAAATTTTTTCTTTTCCAAAGAGCCATTCTGATGGATGGAAGAAGAGTGAATAGAGAAAGAGTACAATCAATGGAAGAAACAATATCATAAAACTGGGAGAAATAAAGAGGAGTAAACTGAGAGACCAGAGCCCTCACAAGTCAGCTATGATGACAGCTTTATATATGTGTACTCTGGCCTTTCTACACTGGAGAATGGGATTCTCCAGGCAAGAACACTGGAGTGGGTTGCCATTTCCTTCTCCAATGTATGAAAGTGAAAAATGAAAGAGAAGTCACTCTGTCATGTCCTACTCTTTGTGACCCCATGGACTACAGCCTACCAGGCTTCTCCATCCATAGCATTTTCCAGGCAAGAGTACTGGAGTAGGGTGCCATCACCTTCTCCATTATTCAAATATTAGCCTCGCAGATGGCTTGGCATGTGTGCCTGTTAAGTCACTTCCGTCTTGTCCAACCCTGTGTAACCCTATGGACTGCAGCCTGCCAGGCTCCTCTGTCTATGAGATTCTCCAGGCAGGAATACCATAGTGAGTGATATCCTACAGAGGATCTTCCCAACCCAGGGATCAAACCCAGGTCTCATACGTATAGTATACCTGCATTGGGGTAGTTGCTAAAATAGTGCTAGACTGGGTTGACTGTGGTAAGTTGTCCCCCATACACAACTTGGGGACATTAAAAAAAAAAATTCATGCTTGAGGTCATTCATCCTTCTAAGTGCTTCTCTGCTTGAATTTCCTATTCAGAGGACAATAGCACATACAATGCCTAGAAAATGTGTATGTCAGCTCACTTGGCAATCAACTCATTATATTTTAAGACTGGGATCATGATTTTTTAGACGTCTTAGAGCCACTTGGACATAATGAAAATTTCCAGGAATCAGTTAATACGTACGAGAAACATAAGCATAAAAAAACATATTTTAAATGATCAGATAAAATACAATAGGCTTAGTCCTTTGGTGGGAAAGTCATTATTTACAAAATGTCATTTAAATGTGACAACTTACTTAAATGATTTACAGTTCTGCTCTCATTAGAGATTTTTTGCAAGGGAGCAGTGTACTTGCTTTTCCTTTTAGGGGACTCCAAATCAAGAAACCTGGAGCCTGTGCTAGGATCATCACCATTCTTTGAAGCCTTTGGTCTGTCTTCTTAGTTCTTTCCTCTCCAGTCGCCTCAGCAGAGGAAGTGCTACTGTCTCTCCCGAGCCATAATCAGTGGATTTGTACACATTTTAAAATGGACAGACACCACTCCTGGTTCAGCTTTTCTGATTTTTCCTGGCCTCCTTAGCTTGCCACTTAAAGTATTGATAATGAGAGCAAATCTTCATTCCACGATTTTTTGAAGTCTTTGCTATTTCCAAGGCAGTATACTAGAAGTCCAAAAAAAAAAAAAAAAGAATATTCTTGCTTTCTGAAAGCTGAGAGTTGGGAACGAGGAGGGGACAGTTAAAATATTCATGAGTAATTTGGATACATAAGCCGAACACAATACAGCACAGTGAGATATTTACTGAGTATCTACTGCGTGCTGTATACTCTGCTAGGGTTGTGGTGACTCAAAACAGTGACTGAGTCCATAAATAATCTGGGGAGATGGTACATAAACATGTGAAACACAGGCTGGTAGGAACCAAAATGAACCGCATCTTATGAAAGGACATCAGAGAGTTAGATCTATGGTAAACAGCTAAATAAATGTTTCAGTTCAGTTCAGCTCAGTCATGTCCAACTCTAACCAATCAAAAGAAAGTCCAAGGGCTGCAAATTGAAAGTGTCTCAGTCATATCCAACTCTTTGTGATGTCATGGACTGTAGCCTGCCAGGCTCCTCTGTCCATGGAATTCTCCAGGCCAGAATATTGGAGTGGGTAGCCATTCCCTTCTCCAGGGAATCTTCCAAACCCAAAGATAGAACCCAGGTCTCTCACATTGCAGGAGGATTCTTTATGGTCTGAGCCACCAGGGTAAAGCTATATTCAATGTCCTGTGATAAACTATAATGGAAAAAATATGAAAAGGGACATTGGTGTATACATATGTGTACTGCAGGAATTAAAACAACTTTGTATATCAACTATATTTGAATAAAATATTTTTTTAAAATTTTGTGGCAGCCTTGAATTTGGGCACAGAGATTTGACTTTAATTTTGTAGATACCTGAGGATTTATTGAATTTATTTTCTTGTCGTTATACTATGAACATTAGCAGCTGCTTTAATATTGGAAAAGAGGACTCAGAATGGAAGAATTCAGCTTTATGAAATGTCTGAGGTCTTATAAATGACCTCAAGTATTGGGAAATAACTTTTTTAACTCTCAAAATTCTAATGTTCCAATATGTGATAAGTAACATAAAATTCTGTGCTGTTATTGAATTTCTGCTGAAGACTCTTGAGACTCATAAAATAAATGCTTTGAAGCTGAGATGTAACTTGTTTGAGGTTCTTATTATGTGGAAAACTCACTTCTAGATTTTCAACTAAACTTAACACATGAGTGTTTATGGATTAACTCATGTCTCCACGAAGTTTGTATGTTGAAGCTAAACTCTCAACATGACTGTATATGAGATAGGGCTGTTAGGAGGTAAATAAGAATGGTTATTGCAGCCATGAAAAGATGCTTACTCCTTGGAAGGAAAATTATGACCAACCTAGACAGCATATTAAAAAGCAGAGACATTATTTGTCAACAAAGGTCCATCTAGCCAAGTCTATGGTTTTTCCAGGGGTCATGTATAGGTGTGAGAGTTGGGTTATGAAGAAAGCTGAGTGCCAAAGAATTGATGCTTTTGAACTGTGATGTTGGAATTGTGGTGTTGAAGACTCTTGAGAATCCCTTGGACTTCAAGGAGATCTAACCAGTCCATCCTAAGGGAGATCAGTCCTGGGTGTTCATTGGAAGGACTGATGAAGCTGAAACTCCAATACTTTGGCCACCTGACGCGAAGAGCTGACTCACTGGAAAAGACCCTGATGCTGGAGGGCAGGAGAAGAAGGGGATGACAGAGGATGAGATGGTTGGATGGCATCACCTACTCGATGGACATGGGTTTGGGTGGACTCTGGGAATTGGTGATGGACAGGGAGACCTGGCATGCTGCAGTTCATGGAGTCACAAAGAGTCAGACACGACTGAGCAACTGAACTGAACTGAAGGCTAAATGAGATTATAAGGATGGGACCCTAATCTGATAGTGTTTGGTGCCCTTAGAGGAAGAGGAAATGACACCCAAGCTCGCTCACTCTCTCTCTCTCTCTCCCCCGCCTTGCACACAGGAAAATGGTCATGTGAGGACACAGTGAGAAACTCTGCAAACCAAGAAGAGGGTTCTCACTAGAAACCACCCCTGACAGCTCCTTGATCTTGGATCTGTGGCCTCCAGAACTGTGAACAAATGAATTTCTTTTGTTTAAGACACTTGGGTATTTTGTTATGGTAGCTCTAGCAAAATAAGATAGAAAAAAGGGGAAGGAGAAAAAACAAAGGAATAAAACAGAATTCTACCTCTCAAATTAGTAAAGGAAATTGAGGGGAAATATAACATACCTAGAAATATATTATCATTTAAGGAAGCATTATTAGGTCCAGGGCTTACATGTTGGTGGTAGTGGTAAAGAATCCACCTGCCAATGCAGGAGATGTAAGACCGTGGATTCAATCTTGGGGTCAGGAAGATCCCCTGATGGAGGGCATGGCAACCCAGTCCAGTATTCTTACCTGAAGAATCCCATGGACAGAGGAGCCTGGTGGGTTGTAGTCCAGTGAGTCACAAAGTTAGACATGGCTGAAGCGACTTGGCTTACACACATCAGGTCCTAACCTAGAAAGCGCATCTTTAGAGGCTCTCTGGACTGACATACTGTGGAACATCACGAGGTAAGTTAACTGGTTTTCTTGGGAAGAGAAGCCACCATGAGAATTCTGGACGGTGTCAGTTGGGGTTACATATGTTTAAAAATAAATGTAATTGCTGCCAATGAGAAATATTTGAAAACTATTGGCCATTTTTTGTTTCACTCTGTTGTCGTTTATTAACACAAGTTTTAATTATCTCCTTTGGCAGTATTATTTTTCTCTTGCAGCAGCTGACTAAAAATCTAGGGCAAATTCTGGCAATAATTGTGTTGAATCTCTTCAGGGAAAAAGTGAGAATAATAATACATATTAAAGTTTCTAGTGGTTGCGTTAGCAGAATTCTTTTCAAAGACTGAAATTTTCACTTTGCCTCATTTGAAAGCAAGGCAACCTGAATTGTCTAAGCTGGAAGAAAAGTTTAACTTTTCACAGGGAAACTTCTTAAAAAAGAAATGAATTATTTTGAAGAAGATGCAAATTATTTGTGGGTATCTTCATGTCTAAGTTTATTTAGTGGCTCGGTGTTGGGTGATGTGACACTTTTTCTGTTCCTGTGTTCATAAATACTAAAACTGTTCCTCAGTACTGCAATAAAGACATGACAACTTTTGCTATTCCATAATTTCAAAGACTCTGGAAAAAAAAAAAAAAAACTAGGCCATGCCCATATTTAATACATAGTTTTAAAATTTTTCCTGATCCATTTGGATTCTCTTATAAAAATATGTAAAATTGACTGTCTTGCTCTATAAAATAGATAATACATTCATATGAAAGAAAGCATAAATACTTTTATGCTGACACAGTCTTTTACTATTGCTAATTTCTTCTTTTATCTTTTTCTCTCTTTCGTTTAAGCTAAATAAAATTGCTGGTTTGGTACAGGGATTTAAACCAAGCTTCCAATTGTGGGGGAAAAAAAGAACTTTTAAATTTGATTTCTGATTTAGTTAGTGGTTTATTCATTTCCAGATTTTATGTTATTTAAGATTATTTCTCCACATAGTCCTGGCTATCAGTCTGTGTAATAACTTTGTCATACATACATACTGTAATCAGATTTTTAGGTTTACTCTTTTATTTTGAAATATATTTCAATTACTTCCATCCAGTTAAATTTATTGGGTACCTGATAGGTGCTTAGCAAAATTTAATATGAGTTTTAATTATTTTAAGCAAAATTAAATATTTAACATGATTTCAAATTTTCCTACAGAAAAATGAGTCTCACAGTGAGCATGTATTGTTTTTGGCTGCTCAGCATCCCCAGATTCAAACATCTCTCTTACTGTGGGATAACCTTAACAGTGGTGGTAAGCAGGACCCTGCCTCTCACTAAAGCAGTGAAAGTGGTAGATAATTCTTTGACTTCTGGAAGCTAAACTGCAGGCAGACATCACAGGTTTGGCTAGGTGGACACAATGAATGGAACATTTAATATTAAGGGAATCACCTAAAGATAAGGGAATTAAGTTTACTCAGAATTGTCACAGTGAGTTTTCAGGGGCAAGTGTCCACTGCAAAATGGATGTTAGAGTTGACAACATCAATTGAGTGCTCCTGGGTACTGTCTTGGCTCTGCCTTAGTTTTCTTCTCATCCTTTATGTCTTTCTGGTGTTTCTATGAGCTATCTAGTGCAGTTTCAAGCAATCTCCAAAGGAAGTGTTGATCTGACACAAATGGACTGCTAGATATTTCTCCTGCAAAGATGGGTTTATTCAAGATCAGCAGAGAATTGCAATTCGGACTCTGCAAGCAATCCTGGCCAGCCACCACCTGCAAGTCCCTGTAGGCAAGGAATGGAGAATCCTTTTATAGAGAGGAAAAGAAAGCTGGGCTGGCTACAGGAAACAGAGCCCATGAAGTCTTGTCATGAAAGAAAAGGCATCTCTCTTCTTCCTGTTGGGCTCTGCTATGATTGCAGAGCGTGAGAGATCCCCATCTGGCCTACCAACTCTATTTAATTGATGTTTCTGTTTGTTAAATTTTTACTGAAGTTTGTTAAAATGTAGTTTCCCAGATCTTCTTTGCAGTTCTGATTTTTCTGCCTGGAGCAGAGCCTATAATTTTGATCTTAGCAATAACAAATTCAGGTGGTGTGTAGCTGCTCCCCAGTGAGAAACACTGGCTTATAACTTGTAATACATTGTCACTGTGCATGTAGCTTCTGATGCATCCAAATGTATGAAAAGGGGGCAATGAAACAGTCTGCCTTCATTCTTGCCTAATATTATTGTCAAATAGTATTAACTCACTCAGGTCTGTAATGGGTTCTGTCCAGGAGTTGGAAGTAAGATAGGGGACAAAAAAGTGCCTGCAAGCACAGAGCTGTGTACTAGTTGGAGGCAGGGTAGAGGCTACTTTGTACCTTATATCTTCATTAAGAAAAAAAGAAAACAAGAATAGGAGATATATTGATGGAGGAGTATTATTTTCAGAGCAGTGATCAGGAAAGGTCCTGTGATACTTGAGTCAAGTCCTGAAGGACACAAAGAGGGAGTCAATCTGAGGAAGAAATTTCCAGACTGAAGGAACAGTAAGTATGAAGACTCTAAGGAGGAGTGTATGGTGGAAGAACAAGAGTCCAGTATAGTTAAAAAGGAAGAGAGCAGAAGAGTGCTAAAGAAATCCAGTTTAAAGAGTTAGAGAATGCCTGATCTTTTACACCATGGTAAAGTGTTTGTTGTATTCTTAGTATCATGCAGAGAGAATTTTGAGCAGATGAATTTATGATTTTAAATGATCACTTTTGCTGCTCTGGGGAGAAAAGACTGTTGAGAAAGTGGACTGTTGGGAGTGATGGTGGCCTAGACCAAGGCTGGCCTCGACTGGCATGGCTATAATGGTATATGTCTTCAAAATATGTTTACAGAGTTCAATGGTATTTTCCAACATCAACAGCCAAGTCTCTGGTTCTCTGGATACAAACTATGTCCTACAATTCAATTCAGTTCTGGTAAGAACTCTTTAGAGCTAATGCCAAGCTCCACAGATTTAAGGGCTCAGACCCTCAAGATTGTCCTCACTTTTGATGCTAGTCACAAATATTGGGTCCCAAGGTTACCCATACTCTGTCCAACTTGGCTGCAAATTGGGTTTCTACCCCTCAAGTTTAATAATTTGTTTCATGATTCACAGAGCTCAAGAAAAGAGTTTACTTTCTCTGTTTTATTATAAAACATACAATTCAGGAAGAACTGTTACCAAAATGAACGTGGATCCATTCTCCCATCTGTAACAAAGTCAGGCTACTGACCCCAGGTGTAGTGAAGGAAAGAATAGCATTTATTTCAGAGTGCCGAGCAAAGAGAATGCACAGCTTATGCTCAGAAGAGCTGAACCACCAGGGGCTTTCAGAGAAGGATTTCTAGAGACATCATATGGTGGCTTAGATGGTAAAGAATCCACCTGCAATGCAGAAGACCTGGATTTGATCCCTGGGTTGGAAGGATCCTCTGAAGAAGAGAATGGCAACCAACTGCAGTATTCTGGCCTAGAGAATTCCATGGACAGAGGAGTCTGGCAGGCTACAGTTTATGACGTCACAAAGAGTCAGACACGACTGAGAGACTTTCAATTTGCAGCCCATGGACTTTCTTTTGATTGCTTAGTGTTCAAGTAACAGAGTGATATTTTGAGGATCTTAATCATCAATCTTTTGGTTCAAACCAGTTTGGGGTCTACAAGTCTGTGGTCAGCATGGAGCTACCATCCTCCACCTGGATTAGGGGAAGTCTTGGTTTCTGCAGAACAACTCTCAAGCATGCTTATATATATATATATATATATATATATATATATATATATATATAAATGAAAAAATATTTGAGCTATTATTACTTTTCTTACTTGACTGCTTTCCCTTTGTTTCTGCGGTCCCTCACTTCCCTAATTAGTAACTGCTTGAATCAGGGAAGGTCTAGAAAACTAAAGCCTTTTCTGCAAACGAGAAATAGGGGAACATGGAAGGACTTTTGTTCCTGTGAGAGCCCACAGATCCTTGCTCTGGTTCATTTCCTGCAGTTTTTGATTCTCTTCAGTCTTGAGGGGAACAGAGGTGGGACAAGAAAAGGAAAAGTTTTAGATACAGCAGTTAATCATAAACTCATCATGTGAACTTAGTTTCAGTGGGATGTGTTTTCACAGCCAAATAAAAGAGATGCATAGGGCAAGTGAAAGGGGAAGGGACAGAAAGTTTCCATGCCATCTCTGAGTGCAATACTGTCCCAACGTCTGGATGTGTTCACCAACCTGGTAGTTTTCTGAACGCATCATTTAAGAATTTTTATGGTGCTTTTGTTGATTAAATCATTGGCCATTGGTGATTGAACCCAGTCTCAAGTCTCTCTCTCTTCCTCAGAGGTCTGAGGTTTGGGGTGAAAGTTCCAGTCCTCTGTGGAAATGATTGATTCCTCTGGCCATCCTGAAGCTATCTAGGGGCCCAGCAAGAGTCAACTAATTAACATACTCTTCTGTAGAGTTGAAAGTCTTGTTACAAATAACAAAAGATGTTACTATCACCAGTATCACTCAGGAAATTCCAAGAATTTTAGAAAGTCTGTGTTGGAATTGAGGAAAAAGACCAAATATGTGTTTACTATAAGTACAAATAATTGTAGCATCATGCTTTGGCAGCTCACTTTAGGGGCATGTTTGTTTAATACTATAACAATACTACAAAGTTTATACTATGTAGATGGCAATGTACTAAGGAAAACACAAGTTTTTTTTTTTTTAAACATTTCCACTGAACGACACTTTATAATTTCTATAAATTTTGAAATAATACCATTCAGTTCAGTTCAGTTGCTCAGTCATGTCTGACTCTTTGCTACCCCATGAATCACAACACGCCAGGCTTCCCTGTCCATCATAATCTCCTGGAGTTCACCCAGACCCACGCCCATGGAGTCAGTGACACCATCCAGCCATCTCATCCTCGGTCGTCCCTTTCTCCTACTGTCCCCAGTCCCTCCCAGCATCAGAGTATTTTCCAATGAGTCAACTCTTTGCATGAGGTGGCCAAAGTACTGGAGCTTCAGCTTTAGCATCATTCCTTCCAAAGAAATCCCAGGGTTGATCTCCTTCAGAATGAACTGGTTGGATCTCCTTGCAGTCCAAGGGACTCTCAAGAGTCTTCTCCAACACCACAGTTCAAAAGCATCAATTCTTCGGCACTCAGCCTTCTTTACAGTCCAACTCTCACATCCATACATGACCACAGGAAAAACCATAGCCTTGACTAGATGGACCTTAGTCGGCAAAGTAATATCTCTCCTTTTGAATATGCTATCTAGGTTGGTCATAACTTTTCTTCCAAGGAGTAAGTGTCTTTTAATTTCATGGCTGCAGTCACCATCTGCAGTGATTTTGGGGCCCCAAAAAATAAAGTCTGACACTGTTTCCACTGGTTCCCCGTCTATTTCCCATGAAGTGATGGGACTGGAAGCCATGATCTTCGTTTTCTGAATGTTGAGCTTTAAGCCAACTTTTTCACTCTCCTCTTTCACTTTCATCAAGAGGCTTTTGAGTTCCTCTTCACTTTCTGCCATAAGGTTGGTGTCATCTGCATATTTGAAGTTATTGATATTTCTCCAGGCAATCTTGATTCTAGCTTGTGTTTCTTCCAGCCCAGCGTTTCTCATGATGTATTCTGCATATAAGTTAAATAAGCACGGTGACAACATACAGCCTTGACGTACTCTTTCCCTATTTGGAACCAGTCTGTTGTTCTATGTCCAGTTCTAACTGTTACTTCCTGACCTGCATACAGATTTCTCAAGAGGCAGGTCAGGTGCTCTGGTATTCTCATTCTTTCAGAATTTCCCACAGTTTCTGTTTTATTGACTATGCCAAAGCCTTTGACTGTGTGGATCACAACAAAATGTGGAAAATTCTGAAAGAGATGGGAATACCAGACCACCTGACCTGCCTCTTGAGAAATCTGTATGCAGGTCAGGAAGCAACAGTTAGAACTGGACATGGAACAACAGACTGGTTCCAAATAGGAAAAGGAGTA
>SJXQ01007096.1:9827-59986 GCA_006408695.1 Aepyceros melampus | reverse complement strand
GTAGTTTGAGCATTCTTTGGCATTGCCTTTCTTTGGAATTGGAATGAAAACTGACCTTTTCCAGTCCTGTGGCCACTGCTGAGTTTTCCAAATTTGCTGGCATATTGAGTGCAGCACTTTCACAGCATCATCTTTCAGGATTTGAAATAGCTCAATTGGAATTCCTCCACTAGCTTTGTTCATAGTGATGCTTTCTAAGGCCCACTTGACTTCACATTCCAGGATGTCTGGCTCTAGATGAGTGATCACACCATCATGATTATCCAGGTCATGAAGATCTTTTTTGTACAGTTCTTCTGTGTATTCTTACCACCTCTTCTTAATATCTTCTGCTTCTGTTAGATCCATGCCATTTCTGTCCTTTATCGAGCCCATCTTTGCATGAAATGTTCCCTTGGTATCTCTGATTTTCTTGAAGAGATCTCTAGTCTTTCCCATTCTGTTGCTTTCCTCTATTTCTTTGCATTGATCACTGAAGAAGGCTTTCTTATCTCTTCTTGCTATTCTTTGGAACTCTGCATTCAGATGCTTATATCTTTCCTTTTCTACTTTGCTTTTTACTTCTCTGCTTTTTGCAGCTATTTGTAAGCCTTCCCCAGACAGCCATTTTGCTTTTTTGCATTCCTTTGCCATGGGGATGGTCTTGATCCCTGTCTCCTGTACAATGTCACGAACCTCATTCCATATTATATTTACTCTAAATTCTTTTTGCTGAAATTTAATCCACTGCTTTCTCTAGAACCACATGCTTGTTTCATAAGATCTAGTAAAATGATCTCTTAATTATGTTAGGATCTCAGCTGGTTTCCATGAGATAGTTCTATTTGTGGAATTAATGTCAATTCTAATTATGATAAAGTATATCTCAAAATCACCAAAGGAGATGAAGATGGCAATAACATTTATAGAGTGTAAGGGCAATTTGACTTTACCATGTAATAATAGTCACTGAATGTTAGCATTTTTCAGTGATGATACAGGAAATAAGCTTATATTTTGTTACATTCTTTCACAAAAGATATATGTAGAAATATATATATGTACACATGTAAAATATATGTGCTTCTACATATGTAGAAATATACATATTCTACAACTCATGTATGTGTTCACTGTAGAAAAAGGTAAGCTTCTAAGACTGTGAGAAATAGATAGAAATAAAGCAACTGTGTACTCCTATGAAAAAATTGCAGTTGCTGATGATAAAGATTCCAGTCAATAGATTCCAGTCAATTTGAGAAGCTATGATATAATGTTCACCACACTGAAACATGAAACGTCCTGTTTAGCATTATCTATGGCACATATCCAGTGAGATGGGCCAAAGAGAATTTAGTGTGACACCTGGAGTATATCTATGAATTTATAAATGAATAAAGTAGGATAGTTTTCAAGTTAGGCAAAATTATAATAGAACATTCTCTTCCCAGGATAATAAACCTGGAAATGAGACAAGAGGGAAGGCAGCAGGGCACAATAATCAAAAGAATGACATAACCATTGAGAATCTGATATAAACTGGTGAGAAAAAGCTAGGCCAAAGATGGTAGAAGATTCGACTTCCCATAGATATTTGTGCCTCCTTATGGGCTCATTGTAATACATTCAGTTCAGTTCAGCAGCTCAGTTATGTCTGACTCTTTGCAGTCTCATGAAGCATAGCATGCCAGGCCTCACTGTCCATCACCAACTCCTGGATTACACTCAAACCCATGTCCATTGAGTCAGTGATGCCATCCAACCACCTCATCCTCTGTTGTCCCCTTCTCCTCCTGCCTCTATCTTTCCCAGCAACAAGGTCTTTTCAAATGAGTCAGCTCTTCGCATCAGGTGGCCAAAGTATTGGAGTTTCAGCTTCAACATCAGTCCTTCCAATGAACACCCAGAACTGATCTCCTTTACGATGGACTGGTTGGATCTCCCTGAAGTCCAAGAGACTATCAAGAGTCTTAGCCAACACCACAGTTTAAAGGCATCAATTCTTCGGTGCTCAGCTTTCTTTATAGTCCAACTCTCACATCCATACATGACCACTGGAGAATCCATAGCTTTGACTAGACGGACCTTTGTTAGCAAAGTAATGTCTCTGCTTTTTAATATGCTGTCAAGGTTGGTCATAACTTTCCACCAAGGAGTAAGCATCTTTTAAGTTCATGGCTACAATTACCATCTGTAGCGATTTTGGAGCCCTCAAAATAAAGTCAGCCCTGTTTCCACTGTTTCCCTATCTATTTCCCATGAAGTGATGGGACCAGATGCCATGATCTTCGTTTTCTGAATGCTGAGTTTTAAACCATCTTTTTCACTCTCCTCTTTCACTTTCATCAGAAGCTCTTTAGTAGTTCTTCACTTTCTGCCATAAGGGTGGTGACATCAGCATANCAGTAGTAGATATAATAATCATCTGAGTTAAATTCACCCATTCCAGTCCATTTTAGTTTGCTGATTCCTAGAATGTCGACCTTCACTCTTGCCATCTCTTGTTTGACCACTTCCAATTTGCCTTGATTCATGTACCTGATATTCCAGGTTTCTATGCAATATTGCTTTTTACAGCATCAGACCTTGCTTAAGCAAGCACATTATTCCTCTAAAGTGGTATCCAAGATTTTTATAAAGGAAAAAGAGAGAAAAGGAAAAAAAAAAAAGGACTGGGAGACTACTTCTTGGAATTGAGTCAGTGAATCCCAGGACATGAAAAATAATGATATACAAGAAATTCTATGTCTCTATACAAAAAATATTATTTAAAAATACTATTATTTCAAGAAACAAAATATGATTCTATAGAAGGTCAATTGTCAAGATCATTCACTGTGTTTACACAACTCATTCCTATTTCAAGGGAACTAGTAGGTACAATGGCACTATTGTATTAATCCAAGTGAAAGTTCTAAAAATTAGATATAAAAATTATTATATAATATATATATAATACAAAAGTCTTGGCACAAACCTACCATAAGAGAAAGGAGAAATAATAAATCAGTCCTAAATTATGTAGACATTAGATAGAAATGGAAAATTAATCTATCCTTTGCTTGCTCTACTGAAAGAAGTTGGATGAAACTTAAAAAATCTGAGGCCCAGAAACAGGTTAACATTTCATAAGGAAAACTCTAGGGAAAAGTTTCCACAGACTCATACATTGACAGGTAAATTATCTTAATCAAATCTTTCAAAAATTGAAATTAGTAAAAATACAAAAGCCAATATTTATTCAATTTTGAGGAGTAAAATATGAATGTGGAATATGAAAATTAGATATCAAATGCTGAAAGCTTTACAATTGATCACCTGGCAATTAGGCTGGGAGTGGGGTTAAAAAGAAGGGAGTATGTGGCCATCTGTAAACATTCCCAGATTAAAGGATGAGACTTCTACTGAAAAATGTTTAGAGACACCGAACTAGATCCAAGATTGCAAGTTCTCCCAATTTTTCAAGGGAAGTTTATATGAAATCTTCATTTATTTAGTGTTGATAAATTTATTTAAATATATTGACCCATAATAGCCAAAAAATCCATAAGCTAATTCTGGACCCCTTACTTATGATGTCTCAGTCACACATTCATTTTTGCATGAAATTAAAACAAACAGCTTATGATTTCAATTAAACTAAGGTGGAAAACATAATTGCAAACTATTTCAGTTACTAGACTGCAACAAACTGTTTTAACACTGCTAATTGAAAAACATAATTTTAAAAATTGCTTTTAAAGTGAAAATCTCTTAACCATTTATTTTATTCTCCTATTCAATGTCATTTATTAAATTATAATTTTTATTTTAGAATAATTTTATATTCATAGAAGAGATGTAGAAATCATACAGAAAGTCTCCAAGTACATCTTACTCAGTTTCTTTTAATGCTAATGTTTTGTATAACTATAATTCATTTATCAAAAGTAAGAAACTATCATTGATATATTACTATTAACAAAACTCCAGACTTTATTTGTATTTCAAAAACTTTTTAAACTAATATTACTTTTTTCTATTCCAGTATCTAAACCAAGATATCACATTACATGAATTTATGTTTCTTTTGTCCCTTCCTGGGGTTTTCCTGGAAACTCAGCGGTAAGTAATCCACCTGCCAATTCAGGAGTACTGAGTTCAACTCCTCGGTGAGGAAGATCCCCTGAAGAAGAAAATGGCAATCCACTCCAGTATTCTTGCCTGAGAAATCCCAAAGAGAAAGGAATCTGGAAGGCTACCATCCATGGGATCACAAAGAGTTGGACACGACTTGGTGACTAAACAATTAAATTATCTTCCTTCAATGTCATTTTAAATTAATATTTATATTTTGCCTACTTTCCACCAATGGGTGTGTGTGTATGTGTGAGACAGAGAGAGAGAGAGGCAAAGACAGAAGGAAAGCGAGAGACAGGATGAGAGGGAAAGAGAGAGCACACATGCTTGAGTATATAAGGTCTATATCCAAACATATGTTGTTGATGTTCAGTTGCTCAGTCATGTCCAGCTCTTTGTGAGCCCATGAACTGCAGCATGCCAGGCATCCCAATTCTTCACTATCTCTTGGAGTTTGTTCAAACTCATGTCCATTGAGTCAGTGATGTCATCCAACCATCTTATCCGCTGTCATCCCCTTCTCCTACTGCTTTCAGTTTTTCCCAGCATCAGAGCCTTTTTCTAATGAGTTGGCTCTTTGCAACACGTGGCCAAAGTATTGGAGTTTCAGCTTTAGCATCAGTCCTTCCAATGAATATTCAGGTTTGATTTCCCTTAGGACTGACTGGTTTGATCTCCTTGCAATCCAGGGGACTCTCAAGAATCTTCAACACCACAATTCAAAACCATCAGTTTTTATGTTCAGCCTTCTTTATGGTCCAACTCTCATATCCATAAATGACTACTGGAAAAAACATAGCTTTAACTAGATGGATCTTTGTTGGCAAAATAATGTCTCTGCTTTTTAATATGCTCTCTAGGCTAGTCCTAGCTTTTCTTCCAAAGAGGAAGTGTCTTTTAATTTCGTGGCTGCAGTCATCATCTGCAGTGATTTTGGAGCCCAAGAAAATAAAGTCTTTCACTGTTCTCATTGTTTCTCTATCTGTTTGTCATGAAATGATGGGACCATATGTCTTGGTCTTTGTTTTTTTGAACGTTAAGTTCCAACCTTAGAGTAAATATGACGATTAATTTCTGAGCTGACTAATCTTGGTGACTTGGGGGAAAAGGTGAAGTCAATAAGGTAATAACATGTCATAGAAGTCCTTGCTTAAATCTGTCTGTATTGCAGTATTAGTATATTTCTAGCCAAAAGAGATCCCTTTACAAGGCCATAGTTAGAAACTCAAATAAATAAATAAGTAAATGCTGCAGGGTGTTTTAACCCAGGCACAAAAAAAATCAGTGCTCTAGAGCATCCTCTACGTTGTTGACATTTTGGATTAGATAATCATTTCTTTTGTTGTGGGTGTGTCCCGTGCAATGTAATATGTTTAGCAGTATCTCTGTCTTCTCCCAACTCGATACCACTAGCATTTACCCCCAAGATGTGACAGTCAAACACTGTACCCTGGGACACTGCCAAAAGTCCCACAGGTGGCAAAACTTTCCCCTCTTATTAAAAACCACTGACTTAGTGGGATATCTTTTGTTTTACGTAATCTCTCTTTGATTTTTTTCCCACTCATTTGTTTCTTTTTATCCTATATTTTATCAATGAATTTTGGTGAAAAAGAAATATGGAAGTAAGGCATAAAATCCAGCTTTCATTACAGTGGAAAGCTATCAGAGTAAGTTAACAGAGTGGACACTCAAGAAAGAAATAAAAATCTTATTAATTTAAATCAAATTATTCTCGCCAGGTCTTTCCCATATCATTTATCTAATCCTCATTCTTACATTAGGATTTAAAATGGTAATCCTCTAAGAAGCCTTTCCTGATAGCCCCAATCCGAGTTCATCCTAAATAGAGTGCCCTTCTCATGTTCCAATTTTTTATAAATAATTTACTCTCTTGTACTGTCTTTTTCCCCTCCATACACTATAAGCTCCTGAGAATGATTATCACACAGTATTTCTGATTGGTCCTGTAGGCAGTCAATAAGTATTTACTAAATGAATGATACATTCAGGCAATGGGGTCTTGATTGGGACACCAAACTAAGGGATTTGTCACGATAAGGAGCAGAATGAGGGTTACTGGAAATGAACAAAAGCAGCCTCAAGGGGGAAAAAAAAATGAGGCATACTATATTTGGAGCTGTCTGTGTGTATATGGTTTATACATTTACTCTGAGCAACTAACATCAATAACAGAATGGATTATGATGAGATACTTAAGATAATGATATAAGTTTTTCCCTTCACAAAATTGACAACACTTGAAATGTGTTTCTTACTCACTAAGACTCTTCTGGATCTCATGGTGTTTAGTGAGGATGAAATTAAACCCAAAGTGAGTAGAAATAAATAAATAATAAAGATCAGAGCATTGAGAAGGCCTTTTACCAAAGCAATCTACAGACTTAACACAATCTCTAGCAAAATATCTATAACATTTTTCATAGTTAGAGAGGAAATAATCCTAAAATTAATATGGGACAGTAAAAGATCCCAAATTGCCAAAGTTATCTTTATAAAAAAGAACTAATTTGGAGGTATCATGCTCCAAGATTATACTACAAAGTTACAGTAATCAAAACAGCATGGTACTAGCACAAAAACAGACACATAGATCAATGGAACAGAATCAATAACTCAGAAATGAACCTCCATGCCTATGGTCAACCAATCTACAACAAAGGAGGAAAGAATATATAATGTACAAAAGACAGTCTATACAACAAGTGATTTTGGGAATAGTGGAGAGCTTCATGCAAAAGAATCAAACCAGCCTACTTTTTCATACCATATACAAAAATAAATTCAAAATGAATTGAAGACTTAAATGTAAAACCAAAGGAATTCTGATCAAAAAACATAGGCAGTAAGCTCTTTAACAACAATCTTTATTGATATATTTTTAATATGCCCCCTTAGGCAAAGGAGATAAGAGCAAATAAATAAATAAATAAATAAGCAAATGGTACTACATCATCTAAAAAGTTTTCACATAGCAAAAGAAACTACCAACAAAGGGAAGAACACAACCTACTGAAGGAGAGAAGACATTTGCAAATTATATATCTGACAAGAGGTTAATATTCAAAATATATAAAGAACTCATACAACTCAACATTAAAAAAAATCACATAATCTGATTAGAAAATGAACAAGGGCAGAAAAAAACCCATGGACCTATAGTAAATTAAACTATGACAAAGGAGGAAAAATATATAATGGAGAAAAAGAGCCTTTTAAGTGATGCTGGGAAAACTAGACAACCACATGTTAACCAGTAAGATCAGAACATTGCCTCACACTGTACATAAAAAATGAAAAATGATTTAAAGACCTGAATGTAAGTCCTAGAAGAAAACAAGGTGAACACTCTTTGAGGCACATCATGGCTTTATTGTTGGATATAGCTCCTAAGGCAAAAGGAACAAAACCAAAAATAAACAAAGGGGACCTAATTAAACTTAAAAGCTTTTGTACAACAAAGGAAACCACTGACCAATGAAGAGACAAACTCCAGAATGGAAGAAAATATTTGCAAATGATACATCTGACAAGAGGTAATATTCAAACTATATAAATAGCTCATACAACTCGGTATCAAAGCAAAATCAAACAACTCAATCAGACAGTGGCAGAACACATGAATGGACATTTCTCCAAAGAAAATACACAGAGGGCTAACAGGAAAATAACAAATGTTGGTGAGGATGTGGAGAAAAGGAAGCCCTTTACACTGCTGGATAGAATGTAAATATGTGCAGCCACTACAGAAAACAGTATGGAAGTTCTTCAAACAGAATTACCATAAGTGTATCCAGTAATCCCATTTCTGAGTGACCTAAATCAAATCCCTTATGATTATACAGTGGAAGTGAGAAATAGATTTAAGGGTCTAGATCTGATAGACAGACTGCCTGATGAACTATGGAATGAGGTTCATGACATTGTACAGGAAACAGGGATCAAGACCATCCCCATGGAAAATAAATGAAAAAAAGCACAATGGATGTCTGGGGAGGCCTTACAAATAGCTGTGAAAAGAAGAGAGGCAAAAAGCAAAGGAGAAAAGGAAAGATATAAGCATCTGAATGCAGAGTTCCAAAGAATAGCAAGCAGAGATAAGAAAGCCTTCTTCAGCGATCAATGCAAAGAAATAGAGGAAAAGAACAGAAGGGGAAAGACTAGAGATCTCTTCAAGAAAATTAGAGATACTGAGGGAATATTTCATTCAAAGATGGGCTCGATAAAGGACAGAAATGGTATGGACCTAACAGAAGCAGAAGATATTAAGAAGAGGTGGAAAGAATACATGGAAGAACTGTACAAAAAAGATCTTCACGACCCAGATAATCATGATGATGTGATGACTAATCTAGAGCCAGACATCTTGGAATGTGAAGTCAAGTGGGCCTTAGAAGCATCACTAGGAACAAAGCTAGTGGAGATGATGGAATTCCAGTTGAGCTGTTCCAAATCCTGAAAGTGCTGCACTCAATATGCCAGCAAATTTGGAAAACTCAGCAGTGGCTACAGGACTGGAAAAGGTCAGATTTCATTCCAATTCCAAAGAAAGGCAATGCCAAAGAATGCTCAAACTACCACACAACTGCATTCATCTCATGTGCTAGTACAGTAATGCTCAAAATTCTCCAAGTCAAACTTCAAAAATACATGAACTGTGAACTCCCTGATGTTCAAGCTGGTTTTAGAAAAGGCAGAGGAACCAGAGATCAAATTGCCAACATCCGCTGGATCATGGAAAAAGCAAGAGAGTTCCAGAAAAACATCTATTTCTGCTTTATTGACTATGCCAAAGCCTTTGACTGTGTGGATCACAGTAAACTGTGGAAAATTCTGAAAGAGATGGGAATACCAGACCANTGATGTTCAAGCTGGTTTTAGAAAAGGCAGAGGAACCAGAGATCAAATTGCCAACATCCGCTGGATCATGGAAAAAGCAAGAGAGTTCCAGAAAAACATCTATTTCTGCTTTATTGACTATGCCAAAGCCTTTGACTGTGTGGATCACAGTAAACTGTGGAAAATTCTGAAAGAGATGGGAATACCAGACCACCCCACCTGCCTCTTGAGAAATCTGTATGCAGGTCAGGAAGCAACAGTTAGAAGTGGACATGGAACAACAGACTGGTTCCAAATAGGAAAAGGAGTATGTCAAGGCTGTATATTGTCACCCTGCTTATTTAACTTATATACAGAGTACATCAAGAGAAATGCTGGACTGGAAGAAGCACAAGCTGGAATCAAGATTGCTGGGAGAAATATCAATCACCTCAGATATGCAGATGACACCACCCTTATGGCAGAAAGTGAAGAGGAGCTAAAAAGCGTCTTGATGAAAGTGAAAGAGGAGAGTGAAAAAGTTGGCTTCAAGCTCAACATTCAGAAAACAAAGATCATGGCATCTGGTCCCATCATTTCATGGGAAACAGATGGGGAAACAGTAGAAACAGTGTCAGACTTTATTTCTTTGGGCTCCAAAGTCACTACACATGGGGACTGCAGCCATGAAATTAAAAGACGTTTACTCCTTGGAAGAAAAGTTATCACCAACCTAGATAGTACATTCAAAATCAGAGACATTACTTTGCCGACTAAGGTCCATCTAGTCAAGGCTATGGTTTTTCCAGTAGTCATGTATGGATGTGAGAGTTGGACTGTGAAGAAGGCTGAGCACCAAAGAATTGGTGCTTTTGAAGTGTGGTGTTGGAGAAGACTCTTGAGAGTCCCTGGGACTGCAAGGAGATCATCCCTGGGATTTCTTTGGAAGGAATGATGCTAAAGCTGAAGCTCCAATACTTTGGCCACCTCATGCGAAGAGTTGACTCATTGGAAAAGACTCTGATGCTGCGAGGGATTGGGGGCAGAAGGAGAAGGGGACGACCAAGGATGAGATGGCTGGATGGCATCACGGGCTCGATGGACGTGAGTCCGAGTGAACTCTGCGAGATGGTGATGGACAGGGAAGTCTGGCCTGATGCAATTCATGGGGTCACAAAGAGTCAGACACAACTGAGCAACTGAACTGAACTGAACTGATTTAGAAAAAACAAAAACACTAATTCAATACAATACATGCTTCTCAGAATAATCTATAATAGTCAAAACATGAAACTAACCCCAAGCGTCCAGCAACAGATGACTGCATTAAAAAAGAAATGGTGTATATATATATATATATATATATATATATATATATATATATATATGAATGAATGAGATGGTAACACTTTCATTGTTTTGATATGCATTTCTCTAATGATTACTAATGTTTGAACATCATCATGTGTCTGTTGGCCACCTATTTGTCTTCTTTGAAATATATTTATTCTAATATAGATAAATATAGATAATATAGATAAAACATAAAAATAATATACATGTAATATATAAATATATAACACATACACACATACACAAACAATGGAATGCTATCTAATCAAAAAATGAATGAAATACTGCCATTTGAAACATGGATTGATCTAGAGGATATTATGCTTAGTGAAATAAGTAAGACAGAGAAAGATAAACACTGAAAGACATAAATTATATGTGGAATCTAAAAATAATACAAATGAGTATGTTTCTACACTGATATAGAAAGGAAATATGGTTACCAGGAGAGAGAAGGGAGGAAGAACTAACTAGGAGTATGAGATAAACAGATACAAACTTCTATTTATAAAGTAGACAAGCAACAAGGATATACTGTAGAGCATAGGAAATTATTAATATACTAATTATGCTGTATAATGGAGTATAATCCACTAATGGCAAATAATTATACTTCCATAATGGAGTATAATCTATAAAAAGTAATGAGTCACTAGGCTGTACTTCTGAAACTAACATAATATTGTAAATAATATTTTAAATTAACTATATGTTAATGAAACAAAATGGCCAGAGGATCTGAATAGATATTTTTCAAGGAAGACAAACAGGTGGCCAACAGACACATGAAGATGTTCAAATGCTAGTAATCCTTAGAGAAATGCATATAAAAACAGTGAAAGTGTTACCATCTCATATCTCTCAGAATAGTTATCATCTAAAAGACATCATCATCACCAACTCAGTGGAAATGAATCTGACCAAACTCCAGGAGAAAGTTGAGGACAGAGGAACCTGGTGTGCTGCAGTCCACTGGGTCACAAAAAGTTAGACACAACTTAGCAAGGAACAACAAAAGACAAGTATTGACAAGGATGTTGAGAAAAGGGAACCTAGGTGCACTGTTTGTGGGACTGTAAATTGGTGCAGCCACTATGGAATTCAATATGAGTGTTTCTCAAAACATTAAAACCAGTTAATGTCATGTAATCCAGCAATTTCACCTCTGAGAATTTTGCTGAAGAAAACAAAAACAGCAAAAAATAACGACGAGCTATATGGACTCCACATTCATTGTGACATTATTTAAACAGCAGAATATAAAAGCAACATAAGTGCTCACTGATAAAAGAATAAATGAAGAGAATGTGGTATGTAGACATACAATATATTATTCAACCATGAAAAATGGAATATTGCCATTTGAGTCATGTCTGGATATGGAGGCGTTTATGCTTTGCAAAATAAGTCAGAGAAAGACAAATACCACAGGATCTCACTGCCATCTGAAATCTAAAAATAAAACAAACTAACCAAATAAAATGAAAACAGACATAGATGTAGAAGCGAGTCAAACAGTTGCCAGAAGGAAAGAGGTTAGGGAAGTGAGTGAAACAGGTGTAGAGGGATTAAGTGTTACAAACTTCCAGTTATATAATAAATAAGTGGCAAAGGTATAATACAGAGCAAAAGAAATATAGTCAATAATACTGCAATAACTATGTATTGGAAAAGATGGCTACTAAAATTATAACTATGATCATTTTATAATAAACACAATGTTACATCTTTTTGTAGTATACCTGAAACTAACATAATATGTACATCAACTACATTTAAATTAAAAATTAAAACAAAATAATTAATAATCATGATGGTGTGATCACTCCCCTAGAGCCAGACATCCTGGAATGTGAAATCAAGTGGGCCTTAGAAAGCATCACTACGAACAAAGCTAGTGGAGGTGATGGAATTCCAGTTGAGCTATTTCAAACCCTAAAAGATAATGCTGTGAAAGTGCTGCACTCAATATGCCAGCAAATTCGGAAAACTCAGCAGTGGCCACAGGACTGGAAAAGGTGAGTTTTCATTCCAATCCCAAAGAAAGGCAATGTCAAAGAACGATCAAACTACCACACAACTGCACTCATCTCATGTGCTAGTAAAATAATGCTCAAAATTCTCCAACACAGGCTTTATCAATATGTGAACTGTGAACTTCCTGATGTTCAAGCTGGTCTTAGAAAAGGCAGAGGAACCAGAGATCAAATTGCCAACATCCGCTGGATCATGGAAAAAGCAAGAGAGTTCCAGAAAAACATCTATTTCTGCTTTATTGACTGTGCCAAAGCCTTTGATTGTTTGGACAACAATAAACTGTGGAAAATTCTGAAAGAGATGGGAATACCAGACCACCTGACCTGCCTCTTGAAAAACCCATATGCAGGTCGGGAAGCAACAGTTAGAACTGGACATGGAACAACAGACTGGTTCCAAATAGGAAAAGGAGTACGTCAAGGCTGTATATTGTCACCCTGCTTATTTAACTTATATGCAGAGTACATCATGAGAAACGCTGGGCTGGAAGAAGCCCAAGCTGGAATCAAGATTGCCAGGAGGAATATCAATAACCTCAGAAATGCAGATGACACCACCCTTATGGCAGAAAGTGAAGAGGAACTAAAAAGCCTCTTGATGAAAGTGAAAGAGGGGAGTGAAAAAGTTGGCTTAAAGCTCAACATTCAGAACACGAAGATCATGGCATCCGGTCCCATTACTTCATGGGAAATAGATGGGGAACAGTGGAAACAGTGGCTGACTTTATTTTTGGGGGCTCCAAAATCACTGCTGAGTTGACTGCAGCCATGAAATTAAGATGCTCACTCCTTGGAAGGAAAGATATGACCAACCTAGACAGCATATTAAAATCAGAGACATTACTTTACCAACAAAAGTCCGTCTAGTCAAGGCTATGGTTTTTTCCAGTGGTCATGTATGGATGTGAGAGTTAGAGTATAAAGAAAGCTGAGAGCTGAATAATTGGTGCATTTGAAGTGTGGTGTTGGAGAAGACTCTTGAGACTCCTTTGGACTGCAAGGAGATCCAACCAGTCCATCCTAAAAGAGATCAGTTCTGGGTTTTCATTGGAAGGACTGATGTTGAAGTTGAAACTCTTTGGCCATCTCATGCGAAGAGCTGATTTACTGGAAAAGGCCTTAATGCTGGGAAAAATTTAGGGCAGCAGGAGAAGGGGATGATAGAGGATGAGTTGGTGGGATGGCATCACCAACTCAATGGACATGGGTTTGGGTGCACTCCGGGAGTTGGTGATGGATGGGGAGGCCTGTCGTGCTGCGATTCATGGGATCACAAAGAGTTGGACACGACTGAGTGACTGAACTGAACTGAACTGAATCCCCATAGATGATGGTAAACATCAGTAAAAATAACATGTCATGAGGATTTTTTACATATTATATACTACATGAGGAATTTATCTCTTTTATGGCATGTAATCATCTAGAACAAAACAACAAACCCATGAATTATGAGATAAATATTACTTTCAAGAATTATAGCTCAGTGGACTCAGAGCCTGCTTAATAGTTCCTCAGTTTTGTCCGACTCTTTGTGACCCCATGGCCTACAGCCTACCAGGCTTCTGGGTCCATGGAATTCTCCAGGCAATAATACTGCAGTGGGTAACCATTTCTACTTCAGGGGATCTTCCTGACCCAAGGATTGAAACCAGGTCTCCTGCACTTCAGATAAATTATTTATCGTCTGAGCCACCTTTACCCTGGGTTCAAATTCTGACTCTATTGTTTACTAACTATATGGTAACTGAATTACTGAATCTCTCTGTGCCTCAGTTTCCTCATTTTTAAGAAGGAAGCAATCATTCAGTATCTTATAGGTTTGATGAGAGGATCAAAGGAATTGATTTATTTAAAGCATGTCTAACATACAGTAAGCTCTATTTAAGTGTCACTCTATTAATTATTAATATTTCAATTTTACAAAGAATGTAGATGAAATTAGAGAATTTAAATTACTTACACAAGTTTATATGAATCACAGAAACTAGATACCAATGTCTAAATTCTTTTCTAGTATCTCATAAATATGATTTGTCTTTTTGCCAATTTTTGTTTATTTTTGAGGTAAAATTAGAATGTTACTGAGAAAATATTCAGATCAGCCACTGTAGCTCTTTTTATTTGCAAACATGAATATATTTTAATATAAACTCTATTATACCATCATATATACATATTTATAGTATGTTATTTTTTTCATGTTTGAATATATGAAAATATTTCTTATGTATACATATGCCACTCATAACAATATTTAGACACACCTTTTAATTGCTTGATCCTGGAATACTAAAGCTTATAAACATATAATGCATAATTATTTCCACATTTTCAGCATATTATTTTTATGGCATGGATAGTGCATTTAATAAAATTTTACAGATCATGAGACCTGCAAAGTATGAACAGTTGACTCCTAATAAACTTTTTGATAAAACTGACATTGTATAGGAGACAGGGATCAAGACCATCCCCATGGCAAAGAAATGCCAAAAAGCAAATTGGCTGTCTGGGGAGGCCTTACAAATAGCTGTGAAAAGAAGAGAGGCGAAAAGCAAAGGAGAAAAGGAAAGATATAAGCATCTGAATGCAGAGTTCCAAAGAATAGCAAGCAGAGATAAGAAAGTCTTCTTCAGCAATCAATGCAAAGAAATAGAGGAAAAGAACAGAAGGGGAAAGACTGGAGATCTCTTCAAGAAAATTAGAGATACCAAGGGAACATTTCATGCAAAGATGGGCTCGATAAAGAACAGAAATGGTCTGGACCTAACAGAAGCTGAAGATATTAAGAAGAGAGGGGAAGAATACATAGAAGGACTACACAAAAAAGATCTTAAAGACCCAGATAATCATGATGATGTGATGACTAATCTAGAGCCAGACATCTTGGAATGTGAAGTCAAGTGGGCCTTAGAAAGCATCACTAGGAACAAAGCTAGTGGAGGTGATGGAATTCCAGTTGAGCTGTTTCAAATCCTGAAAGATGATGCTGTGAAAGTGCTGCACTCAATATGCCAGCAAATCTGGAAAACTCAGCAGTGGCCACAGGACTGGAAAAGGTCAGTTTTCATTCCAATTCCAAAGAAAGGCAATGCCAAAGAATGCTCNCTTTTTTGGGTGTTAGTTTGAAAAGGTCTCTTAGGTCTTCATAAAACCATTCAACTTCAGTTTCTTCAGCATTACTCGTTGGGACACAGACTTGGATAACTGTGATATTGAATGGTTTGCCTTGGAGATGAACAGAGATCATTCTGTCGTTTTTGAGATTGCATCCAAGTACTGCATTTCGGACTCTTTTGTTGACCATGATGGCTACTCCATTTCTTCTGAGGGATTCCTGCCCACAGTAGTAGATATAATGGTCATCTGACAGAATGTGGTCCACTGGAGAAGGGAATGGCAAGCCACTTCAGTATTCTTGCCTTGAGAACCCCATGAACAGTATGAAAAGGCAAAATGATAGGATACCAAAAGAGAAACTCCCCAGGTCATTAGGTGCCCAATATGCTACTGGAGATCAATGGAGAAATAACTCTAGAAAGAATGAAAGGATGGAGACAAAGTAAAAACAATATTCAGTTGTGGATGTTACTGGTGATAGAAGCAAGATCCAATGCTGTAAAGAGCAATATTGCATAGGAACCTGGAATGTCAGGTCCATGAATCAAGGCAAATTGGAAGTGGTCAAACAAGAGATGGCAAGACTGAGGGTCAACATTCTAGGAATCAGTGAACTAAAATGGTCTAGAATGTGTGAATTTAACTCAGATGACCATTATATCTACTGCTTGCTATACACTAACATTTATAGCTTGATGTCAAGGCAATAATTTGTTACTGCTCCTAATTTTGAGACCATCAACAACAATAATATTTTATGTTTATGTAGGCAGAGGAACCAGAAATCAAATTGCCAACATTTGCTGGATCATCGAAAAGGCAAGAGAGTGCCAGAAAAAAACTTTATTTCTGCTTTATTGACTATGCCAAAGGCTTTTACTGTGTGGACCACAACAAACTCTGGCAAATTCTGAAAGAGATGTGAATACCAGACCACTTGACTTGCCTCTTGAGAAATCTGTATGCAGGTCAGGAAATAACATTTAGAACTGGACATGGAACAACAGACTGGTTCCAAATAGGGAAAGGAGTATGTCAAGGCTGTATATTGTCACCATACTTATTTAGCTTATATACAAAGCGCATCATGAAAAATGCTGGGTTGGAAGAAACAGAAGCTGGAATCAAGATTACCGAGAGAAATATCCATAACCTCAGATATGCGAATGACACCACCCTTATGGCAGAAAGTGAAGAAGAAATAAAGAGCCTCTTGATGAAAGTGAGAGAGAAGTGTGAAAAGGTTGGCTTAAAGCTCACCATTCAGAAAACTAAGATCATGGAATCCAGTCCCATCATTTCATGGCAAATAGATGGGGAAACTCTTTAGTTTTGGTGGTCTAGAATCACTGCACATGGTAATTGCAACCATGAAATTAAAAGATGCTAACTCCCTGGAAAGAAAGTTATTGCCAACCTAGACAGCATATTAGAAAGCTGAGACATTACTTTGTCAACAAAGGTCTGTCTAGTCAAGGCTATGGTTTTTCCTGTGGTCATGTGTGGATGTGAGAGTTGGAATATAAAGTAAGTTGAGTGCCAAAGAATCGATACTTTTGAACTGTGGTGTTGGAGAAGACTCTTAAGAGTCCCTTGGACTCCAAGGAGATCCAACCAGTCTATCCTAAAGATCAGTCCTGAGTATTCATTGAAAGAACTGGTGCTGAACCTGAAACTCCAATCCTTTGGCCACCTGATGCGAAGAACTGATTCATTTGAAAAGACCCTGATGCTGGGAAAGATTGAAGGCAGGAGGAGAAGGGGATGACAGAGGATGAGATGGTTGGATGGCATCCCCGACTCAATGGACATGGGTTTGGATAAACTCTGGGAGTTGGTGATGGACAGGCAGGCCTGATGTGCTAGTCCATGGGATCTCAGAGTCAAACATGACTGAGTGACTGAACTGAACTGATGCATCTAACACCATTCCAAGGAATTTCATGTATTATTAAAATTTAAAAATCACAAAAAACACTTGTATTTATATGTTTACTATCTCTATGTAACCACAAAGTAAAGTCCTATGAATTTTAACAAACATCCAAAATCACACAGTTATTAAGCAAAGAGTTAGATACAACTTAGTGACTAAACAATCATTAATTAATAGAGCTAGAATTTCTACCCGGTCTTATGCTGGAGCTTGTTCTCCTTATCATTATAGCCCATTTCCTCCTTTCTGTATTTTCTATTCTACCTGCTTACTTAAACAATCCCCTTGAAAATCCAGTTTGATAGCAAAATCCAGAATTATGCAAGTTTATTCAATGTTTTTTTCCTGTACATGTTTTTTAATATGTACTGATTAAAGTTTTGCTTTTTTGGAACTCATACACAAACTGAACCCCTGCTTGCATATATAAATCAATTAGCCTTCCCACATATGCATCAGGCTTGAAATGATGGCTTTTGTTGAATTTCTGTCAAGTTAATTAGACTAAAATATTCTCAATATCTTGCAAATGTGTCCAACTAAAATAGCCGTATAGTAATAATAAATGTCTGGCTATAGCCCACATATGGCACCCCACTCCAGTACTCTTGCCTGGAAAACCCCATGAATGGAGGAGCCTGGTAAGCTGCAGTCCATGGGGTCGCTAAGAGTAGGACACGACTGAGCGACTTCACTTTCACTTTTCACTTTCATGCATTGGAGAAGGAAATGGCAATCCACTCCAGTGTTCTTGCCTGGAGAATCCCAGGGACGGAGGAGCCTGGTGGGCTGCCATCTATGGGGTCACACAGAGTCGGACATGACTGAAGTGACTTAGCAGCAGCAGTAGCAGCCCACATAACTTTTTAAAAATATTTTTTTGTAATACACCTTCATTTTTACCTTATTTTAAAGTTTCTTTTCATGATACCTTGGACATTCACAAAATTTGAAATAACTGCATTCAGTCTGAATGAATAGGACTGAAAATTTATGATGAAGCCATATGACTACACAAAAGTGAAGTCATGTGATGACTTTCTTTGTAAGAAAAGCCTTTTAGAAAATCTGTTGAGCATTTTTTTTCTCTCTCCATTTCAATGTAGACCATCACTACTTTAGTTATAGCTTACACTAGGTTTTGTATAGAAAAAGGAAAAGTAAAGATTTGCTTGAAAGTGCTTTCAACAGTTGATTTATTGAAAAAACATCCTCAGTAGGAATAATTCTAACCCTAACTTTCCCCCAAATCAGCAATTTTAAAATACAGAACACCTTCAAATAAAAATATATTGATGCCATGAATATTTAGGCTAATGTAAGCACATTAATTTCAAGGTGGATCTATCTAGAAGAAACGGAATTAAGATTGTTTTAGGTACAGAGTTCATAAAATTTGTAATACACTTGAGGGTACAAGGCAGTGAAGGAGTGAGTCTCATAAAGTAACTTTTTTTGCAACACAAGATTTGAATAGGGGTGGAACAAATCCCTAAGCAAAAAGTGTACAGTGAAGTTTATGATTTTACAAAACTGTTTGAGCTTCAGTGATTTTATTTTCTTTGGGTGAATCTGTTTACAGAGAAACAAGAAGCCCTTGATGTGACTGATTTGTTACCTTCCAAAATATCTTAGTATGTTTTAGATATGATGATAATTTCTTGATTGACTCCAATAGGCTATAATATGCAATTTATGTCTCTAGCACCAAGATTATATTAAACATTGAAAGTGCCACATTGTTTAAGAGATTTTAAATAAAAAGGTCCTCATTCATAATAATTTCTAAAATTCACATCCTTGCCTGTTAGGATATAAGTATAGATGCAAAACCACCGATTTGTGAGTCACACGGCTGTGGTTCTAATCCTGAGGTCTTTGCCTCTCTGAATTTTAGTTTATTCTTTCCTAAAAACATATTATATCATGTGGCTGTTTTGAGTAAAGAAAAAAAATTATGTCAAGAAGCTTTCAAATTATCCTTAGGCAAGTTTTAATTATTCTAGTCATTTTTCATAATAGATATATAGTTATTAACCTAAACTTTGTTAAGGTTAATAACAATATATATTGCTGCTGCTGCTGCTAAGTCACTTCAGTCGTGTCCGACTCTGTGTGACCCCATAGATGGCAGCCCACTAGGCTCCTCTGTATCTGGGATTCTCCAGGCAAGAGCACTGGAGTGGGTTGCCATTTCCTTCTCCAATGCATGAAAGTGGAAAGTGAATGTGAAGTCGCTCAGTCGTGCCTGACTCTTAGCGACCCCATGGACTGCAGCCTACCAGGCTCCTCCATCCATGGGATTTGCCAGGCAAGAGTACTGGAGTGGGGTGCCATTGCCTTCTCCGAATAATATATATTACTACAAACAAACTAAATGGAGGTGATGAAATTCCAGTTGAACTATTTCAAATCCTAAAAGACGATGCTGTAGGTGCTGCATGTAATATGCCAGTAAACTTGGAAAATTCAGCAGTGGCCACAAGCCTGGAAAAGGCCAATATTCATTCCAATCCCAAAGAAGGGCAATGTCAAAGTATATTCAAACTACTGCACAATTGCACTCATCTCCCATGCTAGCAAAGTAATGCTCAAAATTCTCCAAGCCAGGCTTCACCAGTAAATCAACCATTAACTTCCAGAAGTTCAAGCTGGATTTAGAAAAGAGAGAGGAACCAGAGATCAAATTGCCAACATCCACTGGATCATGGAAAAAGCAAAGGAATTCCAGAAAAAAAATTTTTGTTTCATTGACTATGATAAAGTCTTTGACTGTGTGGGTCACAATAAACTGGAAAATCCTTAAAAAGATAATACCAGTCTCCTGAGAAACCTGTTTGTAGGCCAAGAAACAATAGTTAGAACTGGACATGGAACAATGGACTGTTTCCAAATTGGGAAAGGAGTACATCAAGGCTATATATTGTTACCCTGCTTATATAACTTCTATGCAGAGTACATCATGTAAAATGCCAGGCTGGATGAAGCTCAAGCGGAATCAAGATTGCTGGGAGAAATATCAATAACCTCATGTATGCACTTGACACCAACCTAATGGCTGAAAGTGAAGAGAAATTAAACAGCCTCTTGATGAAGTGAAAGAGGAGAATGAAAAAGATGGCTTAAAACTCAACATTCAAAAAACTAAAATCATAGCATTCAGTTCCATCACTTGATGGCAAATACATGGGGAAACTGGAAATCATGACAAATTTTATTTTGGGGGCTCCAAAATCACTGCAGATGATGACTGCTGCCATGAACTTAAAAGATGCTTGCTCTTTGGAAGAAAAGTTTTGACAAACTTAGACAGCCTGTTAAAAAGCAGAGACATCACTTTGCTTATATAGTCAAAGCCATGATTTTTCCAGCAGTCATGTATGGATGTAAGAATTGGCCCATAAAGAAAGCTGAGCACCGAAGAACTGATGCTTTTGAACTGTGGCGCTGGAGAAGACTCTTTTGAGAATCCCTTGGACTGCAAGGAGATCATACCAATCAATGCTAAAGGAAAACAACCCTGAATATTCTTTGGAAGTATTAATGCTGAAGCCCCAATACTCTGCCACCTGATGTGAAGAGTTGCTCATTGAAAAAGACATTGATGCTGGGAAAGATTGAGGGCAGGAGGAGAAAGGGGCAACAGAGGCTGAGATGGTTGGCATCATCAATTCAATGAACATGAGTCTGAACAAACTCTGGGAGACAGTGAAGGACAGCAAAGCCAGGCATCCTGCAGTCCATGGGGTTGCAGAGTCAGACACAACTGAGCGACTGAACAACAAAAGTTTGTACAGCCAGAAAGTCATTTCTACTTTCCTTCTAATATCCAGGTGTTCTCTTGCCAGACCCTTGAGCAAGTTTTCCAGTTTTGGTTAATTCATCTGTGTTTTATTGAAGATCATCTCTCCATAGGGATAGGACAGGACAGGAAAGGACAGTGAAAAGATGGTGAAAGACAGGGAAGCCTGGAAGTGCTGCAGTCCATGGGGTTGTAAAGAGTCGGACACAACTGATGACCGAACAACATCTTTCCACAACGAGTTGCTACTTATTTAACCCTCTCTTTTGGAAACTCCCAAGCTTCATCTACTTATTTGAGTAACTTCCGATTGAGCTGAGTGAAACCTGTGTTTGAGAAAACTGATCATTTTAAAAACACAAAATTCTTTCATATTTGAAAAGGATCCTAAAGCTGGAGGGAGAAAAACCTAAATATTTGTTTGAGCTTGCAATCTTTTACTAGGATATCATCATTTAATACAATATTGTATGTTTGCTTATTTGATACAGTAAACTATTCTGCTACACATCAACAGATCCTCACAATCTTTCTAATGGATTGCTATAAATAGCTTATGAAAAAAATTACTACCCAAAGACATTTTTATTGAATTCTCTTTGATCTTAACATCAGTTGATAACTATAAAGGGATCTGATATGTCAAATAATTAGAGAAGAGTTGATTAACTCCTTACAGAAGTAATCCCAGATTACCTGAAGGGAAAAATCAAAATTTTAGTTTGATAAATTTAAGAGCAGTTGGGAAAAACCACAATTTTACAAAAATGTAATAGTCATTTCAAGGTATCCAAATTGATACAATGTTTTAAAATGCTTTTATGTAGTATATAGAACTTACAGAACACAGCATTTATCAAATTTATTAAATTAGCAGTTCAATTCAGTTCAGTTCAGTTGCTCAGTCGTGTCCGACTCTTTGCGACCCCATGAATTGCAGCACGCCAGGCCTCCCTGTCCATCACCAACTCCTGGAGTTCACTCAAACTCAACGTCCATCAAGTCAGTGATGCCATCCAGCCATCTCATTCTCTGTCGTCCCCTTTCCCTCCTGCCACCAATCCCTCCAAGCATCAGAGTCTTTTCCAATGAGTCAACTCTTTGCATGAGATGGCCAAAGTACTGGAGTTTCAGCTTTAGCATCATTCCTTCCAAAGAACATCCAGGGCTGATCTCCTTTAGAATGGACTAGTTGGATCTCCTTGCAGTCCAAGGGACTCTCAAGAGTCTTCTCCATACCACAGTTCAAAAGCATCAATTCTTTGGCACCCAGCTTTCTTCACAGTTCAACTCTCACATCCACACATGACCACTGGAAAAACCATAGCCTTGACTAGATGGAACTTTGTTGGCAAAGTAATGTCTCTGCTTTTGAATATGCTATCTAGGTTGGTCATAACTTTTCTTCCAAGGAGTAAGCGTCTGTTAATTTCAATTAGATGATTCTAAACCAGTAAGGCAGAATCTACATGGTATTAGCTCTTGGGTCAGGAATGAAGAAAAGTGATATTTTAAAATTAGCTACAAACATATTTCATTTAAAAGTTTTCCAAAACTTTTCACCATTAGCATGTATTATACCATACAATCATAAAATGTTGATAATAATGTGTTAATATGAACATTTCAGTGCAATCCACTTATATATTTACTCATCAGAAATTCACCACCAAATAACATTGACTTCCTGGGTCACAAACAAATTCTGAGGCTTTGAACACCTTTGTATCCAAGTGAGATGGCATCTGTTGAGATGGATAGAATTCTCTGGGTGGTAGTGTTTGGTTGCCTAGCAACCAGTCACCTGGTTTTTGGGGAATTAGGCAATGAGCAGTAAGTCTGACAAAAGAAAGAAGCCACAAGATCTTTTACAAAGGCTAATTGTATGTATATTAGCATCAGTTTTAACTCCTGCTTAAGTGTATAAAGGAAATGAAATTAGGCCAGTAGAACCTTTGGTTAAGCTTCACTACAGAGAAAAATGGATCTGGCAAGAGACATTATTGATCTGCTCATATAATTTCTTTAGAGGGTAAAGATTATATTCTTAGGATACTTCCAAGATGTTCAGTGTCTATAATATGAATTGTAGTGACCTTGGGAAATATAACTTGAAGAAATGTTCTTTGAAATTATTAGCAGTAAAAAAAAAGAAATTATTAGCATTAGAAATTTGAATTTATGCAATTGATTATACTTTATTGCACAGATATAGGCATAACTCATTTTATTGCACTCATTTCACTTTATTGCAATTCCAGATATTGTGTTTTTTTATAAATTGAAGGTTTGTGTCAACCCTTGGCTGTTAGATGATGGTTACCATTTTTTGGCAATAAATAATTTTTATTAAGCTATGTACATTTTTTTAAGGCATAGTGCTGTTGCACACAATAGACTACAGTAGAGTGTAAACATAACTTTTATAGGAGCTGGGAAACCAGAAAGTTCTTGTGACTTGTTTTACTGCCATATTGCTTTATTATAATGGTCTGGAACCAAAGACAGAATATCTCTGAGATGTGCCTGTGTTTCTGTCTTAGATTAATTCTCATCATGTAGTTTTTCTCCAGAAGTGTTGTGACTTCTTGATATAAAAAATTTTCATGACAAAAAAAACAGAAGTCATCTAATAAAATACTACTTATTGTGCTCTTAATTGCATCTGAATTAGTTAATACTAAAATTCATAGATTAGTTTCTGTAACATTCAGCATGAGCTACAATTCAAACTCTTCTTTACCAATGAGAGTCTAAGATCTACTCATTATGACTTTCTTAAATCCTCTGGGAAATAAAGCAGTGTAAAATTAAATAATGATTGAGTTTTTTGAGTTTCCATAATAATTATTATGAAAAGAAATATAAAGAAATACTTAGCAAAATCTTTAATCTAGAGTATGGTACCTGTATAAGTATACTATAGAGAAGGTCTAGAACGTATTTCTCTCTTGTCAATGGACTTAACTGTTTACATTTAACTTAACATTTACTTTTTAAGTATCATGAATATTACAATTTTTAAAAAATTGAGACATTTGCATGACATAAAATTTATTGCTTTAGCAATTTCAAAGTATACAAGTCAATGATTTTTGGTATTTTCACAAAGTTGTATGACCTTCACCACTAATAAGACATTTTTGCCATCCCAAAACATAACTCTTCATTTATTAGCAGTTACTCATCATTCTTTCCTTCCTCCCAAACCACTAGCAAGAACTAATGTACTTCCTGTGTCAGTGAATTTTCCTATTCTGTGTATTTCAAATAAATGTAACATATATGGTATTTTATGTCTGGCTTCTATCATTCAGCATAACATTTTTGAGATTCATCCATGTTGTAGCAACAGTACTTCAGTCCTTCTCAAGACTGAATAATATTTCATTGTATGAATATATCATACAATGTATGATATATTCTATATATATATAGATATATATCAAGATATATATCTATTGATATCTATACATTGATATATATATACATATATAGATATAGATATATATCTTTATTCACTCACTGATTGGTGAACATCTGGGTTTTCACATTTTGGCTACTATGAATAATACTGATGTATCACTTATGTATAGTTTTTTGCATGGATATATACTTTCCCTCAGGTGTATACCTTGCAATGGAGTTGCTGAGTAATGTTAACTCCATATTTAACTTGTTGAGGATCTGCCACATTGCTTTTCTTACCACAGCTCCACAATTTTATATTCCCACCAGCAAGGTATTAGGGTTCCAGTTGATTTACATGATTGCAATATGTTTTATTTTCTGTTTTGTTTGTGTGTTATAGCCATCCTAGTGGGCATGAAGTGATAACTTAATGTGGTTTGGTTTTCATTTCCCTAACTGGTAAAGATATTGAGCATCTTTTTATGTTGTCCATTTTGTGTGTATTCTTTGGAGAATTGTCTATCCAAAACTTTTGTTCATTTTTTAATTCAGTTGTTTGTCTTTTTAACAGCTGGTGTTTGTCTTTTTGTTGTTGAGTTGTAAGTATTCTTTATGTATGTTCTTTATGTGAATAATTTTTTCTATTTCTGAAAAATAAATGTGGGGATTTTGATTGGAATTTCATTGAATATGCAGATCACTCTGGATAGTATGAACATATTAACAATATTAAGTTTCCAAGGCATGAGTGCAGCCTGCCTTTCCATTATTTGTATCATCTTTAATTTGCTTCAGCAATATTCTATAGTTTTCACTGTACAAGTTTTTCACCATTTTGGTTAGGTTATTACTAAGTATTTTATTTCTTTGTTGCAGTTGTAAATGGGGTTGTTTCTTAATTTTGTTTCAGATTATTCATTGTTAGTGTATAACTTTTGGTACCCTTTTATAATTATTTCCTTTTGTTGATATTATCAATTTGGTCAATCATGCTCATAGTTTCTTTTTGTTCTTATGGCATGAGTTTGTTTAGTTTTTGAATATATTTAAATATTTGTTTGTTTATTTAGGTGCATCAGATCTTAGTTGTGGCATGTGGGATCTTGAGCTGTGGCATGTGAACCCCTAGGTGCAGCATGTGGGATCCAGTCTGCTAATGAGGAATTGAACTTGGGCTCCCTGCATTGGGAGTACAGAGTCCCAGCCATTGGATCATCAGGAAAGTCCCTGGACATACTTAAAATGGCTATTTAAAATTTTTGTTTAATATCTCCAATGTCTAAGCATCCTCAGAGAGAGGTCCTATTAATTTCTTTTTTTGGTGTGTACAAGTCATGCTTTCTTGTTTTCTTATTGCCTTGTAATTTTCTTTGAAACCTGACATTTTGAATATTATAATTATGCAAACTTGGAAATTATATTCTCCTCCTCCCTTTGGCTTTCTGTTGCTGCTTGTTGTTATATATTTGGTGGCTTTTCTGAACTAATTCTGTAAACCCTGTGTTCTTTCTTATGTTTGGCTGCTGAATTTTCTGTTTTGTTGCCGTAGTGATCAGCTGGTGATCCCTAAATTCTTGGAACTAAAGTACAGTCTCTCAGTTTTCAGATGGGCTCTGTGCATCATTTTGGGAGATATCTTCAGTACTCAGCCAGACAGTTTATAGCTTTGTTTTAGCCTTCACTTCCTGCTTGTGCATAGCCTGAGAATCAGTTAAGGGGAGAATTTAGGGCCTTCTCATGTCTTTTCTGAACATGCATACATGGCCTTTTGGATTCTTAGCATATGTTGGAGCTTTTCAAAACCTTTATTCCTCAAAGTATCTCATTCTATAATCTTCCCAAGCTTTCTGGTTAGTCTATTATTTGCCCCAACTGTCATCCATTGCCCTTAGGCAGCCATGACTAGTATTTTTCTTGTAAATTTGGTAAATACCCCTCCTCAGATAGCCACCTTTCAGCTCTGTAGAAGTTGTAAGTTAGGCAAAATGAAAGCAGGAGTCACCTGACAGGTCAACGTCAACCCAAATCTTTGTGAATGAAGTCTGTTTTAAGTCTCTCTAGTAGCACTCTCTGCACTGGGACTGTGACCTGTCAAGTCAAGGCCACTTCTGAACACAGAATTGGTTAATAGGACCAATGTAAAAGTACCATGTGCTCTCAATTTTTACCAAAATTCCACCAGTTTTTCTTGTTTAGACATTATCTTAGTTGCTTCAAACTTCTGATTATTTTCCAGAATTCCAAAAAAAAGTTCATTCTGATAGATTTTGCCAGTGTTTTTATGATTTTATGGCAAAATAGACTTAGATTTTATTGTTGTGCCATTTTTATTAATATTATTCTCTTCAGGATTTTAATAAATTATAACATTGAATATCTACTAATGAGAAACCAAGCTAAAATATCCATATCTTAATGCAGTGTGATATATTTTATTACATTATATATAACCTACATGATACCCCACACCTTGACCCATTTTAGTCTGTATATATTTCTCTTTCTCAATAATTATAAATAGAACCTGGTATAAAAAACAGGAGAGTTAAAGCCTCTTTAACCTTCTTCATCATTGTCCTCCCTCCTTGCCAAGACTCAGTGTTAGTGTAGTCGGTTAGCAGTTACCATTAGGTAACATTTTCCATTTAACAATGATTACCTTCAGTATCACACACTAATAAATACCAAATGTACTTCTGTGCTTCTCTCTTCTCTGTAGGTACTTCCCTAGCATTACTAACTCTCAAATGTGGCATCCTCACATAAGAGTAGAATTGTGTGGGAGATATATATTGACTTAAAATTGTTTTCCAAAAAATATAATTTTCTGCAGCTATGCAGGGAGATACTAGAATGGTAAACAAGGACTTTTCTACTTTGAATATTAAGTTTAGTTTGCATATTCTCTGTATTACATATGCTTAAAGAAATTATTACTACTGTTGAAAAAAAAGTTCTAGAATACTGTTTCAACTTGTTTAATTTTAGTAAAGAGACTTTGGAAAGTTGTTCCTGTTATTCAAATATATACGCTAGATATTAGTAATTGATATGAAGTGTACAGTTTATAAATTTGTAATAATAAATTTGGACAATTTTTTCATATTACTGTCTCTTTAAATTATAAAATAGTATAATCATGAAGGGGAAAATATTCAGAAATGTTGAGGATAACCTGAGGTCAAATCTATAGTAACTGACCAAACTGAGATAAACTGTAAATCATATACTTTTTTCAGTACCATACATTTAGAAATAATGTGTATATGCTTGAGTGACAGATGCTTAGTGTGAATCATTTCTCTAACTAAGCAATTCATGGAGCTGATTGAATACAGTTCTGAAGTTGTACCTTAGTACATCATCTCAAGGGGACCATCATTAAAATCATTCCTTAACATAATGGTGTAAATGGGTTCTCCAATATTTTAGGCTTGTCTCCAAGGAGGGACTTGCTTGAACTCTTTGATGTTTTATAATTAGAGAGCCTTTTTGATCTTGCTTGGTTATACCAATTTTGCATAATACTCCCCAGTCAATAATAATTCTATCATATCAAAATTACTCTGCTTTATCCTTGATGGTCATCAAAGAATATTTGTTTCAGCCAAATTAATTGCCTGTGGTATAAATGCAACCAAGGGATTAATTTCTGTGAGAAGTTTAAAAGTTGTTTCACTATCTAAGTTTAAAGTATCTATTGGGTTAAATTTACTTGAGCCTTTATTTCCAACCTTGGGAGAGAACGAAACTCATACCACTATTCAGAATTACCTTTAATATGTATCAGCATTTTGGAAATACCAAAATAAGTCTAGACAACCAAAGGGAATAGAAGTGTGCTTGATTTGAAAGTAAGCGATTGATGTTTGAATTCTACAAGAAATGGAATAACCTCTGTATAAACCTAAAGAACATTTATTGAGAAGTCAGTGTTCTGAATTTCAGTGAGAGTAGAATCAGAGGCATTCTTCTGTGAAAACACATGTCTGGATGGGTGGAGGGGAAAATGAGTTTCAAGTCAGACTCTTTTGTCATTTTTCTGTTTGTTTACAGGATTATTGTGTGTCTGGGGGGAATAAGAATGAAAGATGTTTGAAAACTAAGCTGAATCATGGTCATAAAGTACTTTTATTACTTAAAAGTAATAATTTTAATAATTCTTGAGAGAGTGTATTAGTGTGTCACATCAGATATAGATGTTGGAAGGAGACTTCCTAGTGGCCCCTTCTTAAGTTTGCCATCGCAGCAACATTTCTAGCCTTGTCTCACTAGTCAGGGGAGAAGAAGTCTCATTTCTTAGCTCTCCCTCTAATTCAAGTGATATTATAGGTTAAATTGAGACAAAGTAGGCTAAAGCTCAAAAAAGAAAAAAATAAAGAATAATTTATGAGCCACATAGCCAAATCTCAAAAACAGTATTGGCAGTAACTCTGGGATAACTGGAGTCTACATTCAGACAAACTCATGGTTTCCTTTACATTTGACTGTGATTCTCTCATTGGTTTCTTCATGTTAGCTCTACCCTCATGATCTCATCAAACCCTAGGTACTTCCCAAGAGCTTTATCTCTTAATACCATCCCATTGGAGAGCAACATATGAATTCTTGAGGAAACAGCATGCAATACATAACATTCCATCCCTGGCTACCAAAATTTATGTCCTTCTCACATGAAAAAAATTTGTCTCAACAATCCCCAAAGTCTCAACTCACTGCAACATCAGCTCTAAAGTCTAAAATCCAAAGGCTCATGTAAATATCATCTAAATTAGAAAAAGGTGACATTTAAGGTGTCCTTCACCCTGAGGCAAATTTCTCTTCAGCTGTGAATCTGTGAAACCAAATATGCAATGTGCTTCCAAAATACAATAGTGGGACAGGCATAGGGTTGATATTCCTGTTCCAAAAGGGAGAAATAGGAAAGAAGAAAGGGGTAATGAGTGTCAAATAAGTCTAAAACATAAGGTAAGCAGCAGAAACCTCAAGGCTTAAGAATAAGCCTCTTTGGCTTGATGTTCTGCCATCCAATCCCACTGGGTGGCATATTACCCTCATGACAGTGTTCGGTTCAGTCTCTCAGTGTACTGTAGCACACCAGGCTTCCCTGTCCATCACGATTCCCGGAGCTTGCTCAAACTCAAGTCCATCAAGTTGGTGATGCCATCCAATTGTCTCATCCTCTGTTGTCCCCTTCGTCTCTTGCCTTCAATCTTGCCCAGCATCAGGTCTTTTCCAGTGAGTCAGTTTTTCCCATTAGGCAGCCAAAATATTGGAGCTTCAGCTTTAGCATCAATCCTTCCAATGAATATTCAGGATTGATTTCCTTTAGGATGGACTGGTTGGATCTCCTTGCATTCCAAGGGACTCTCAAGAGTTTCTCCAACACCACAGTTCAAAAGCATCAATTCTTGGACACTCAGCTTTCTTTAAGGTCCAACTCTCACATCCATACATGACTACTGGGAAAACCATAACTTTGACTAGACAGATCTTTGTTGGCAAAGTAATGTCTCTGCTTTTTAATATGCTGTCTAGGTTGGTCATAGCTTTTCTTTCAAGGAGTAAATGTCTTTTAATTTCATGGCTGCAATCACCATCTGCAGTGATTTTGGAGCCCAAGAAAATAAAGGCTGCCACTGTTTCCATTGTTTCCACATCTATTTGTCATGAGGTGATGGGACCAGATGCCATGATCTTAGTTTTATGAATGTTGAGTTTTAAACCAACTTTTTCACTTTCCTCTTTCACTTTCATCAGGAGGCTCTTTAGTTCCCCTTCACTTTCTGTCATAGGGATGGTGTCATCAGCATGATAGTGTGGGACAGTCTTAAGTGACTTTCTGCAAGGGCCCTGCTCACACAGCAACTTTCTGCCTGAGTTTTATGGCTCTCTAGGTTTATATCGGAGGAGGCAATGGCATCCCACTCCAATACTCTTGCCTGGAAAATCCCATGGGCGGAGTAGCCTGGTAGGCTGCAGTCCATGGGGTCTCTAGGAGCAAACATGACTGAGCAGCTTCACTTTCACTTTTCATTTTCATGTATTGGAGAAGGAAAGGGCAACCCACTCCAGTGTTCTTGCCTGGAGAATCACAGGGACAGTGAGCCTGGTGGGCTGCTCTCTATGGGGTTGCACAGAGTTGGACACGACTGAAGCGACTTAGCAGCAGCAGATTTAGATCATGTGCTCATGGCTCTTCTGAGGTCCTGAGCTTGAGGCTCTGCTGAGTGGTCCCATTCTTTGAAATCTAGGTGGAAATGATGCCCCATGGTTCTGCTGAATACACCCCATGCTTAGTTCTCTGCAGGGGCTCAACCTTTGAGGCATTTGATAGGAGCATCCTGGCTTTTCTGGTGGACTCCCCGCCCCCCCCCATTTGGAGCCATTCTTCCCATCCCCTTATCCCTGCCAGTATTCTGCACACCAGCTCTGTGATGGAGGGAGCAGCCTTGAGCAGCCTTCAGTTCACCATTGGGGTCATTCTTCAGTTGTCTTGAATAATTCCTGGCTTCTGTTGAAATGACTGATTCATGTTAATCTTAACAAAGAACTGCCTGTCCACATCGTTCGTGTTCTTACTTTTCCCATTATGGATAAGCTGAGAATTTTCCAAATCTTTAACTTCTGCCTCAATATTTGCTTAACAATTCCATCTTTCAGTCATTTCTCTCTTTTCACATTTTAAGTAGTCAAGAGAACCAAAACTGTACCTTCAACTCTTTACTTAGAAATAGTTTTAGATTGATACCCAGTTTCATAATGCCAAGCCTTACATTGTGTGGATCACAATAAACTGTAGAAAATTCTAAAAGAGATGAGAAAAGAAGACCACCTGACCTGCCTCTTGAGAAACCTGTATGCAGGTCAGGAAGCAACAGTTAGAACTGGATGTGGAACACCAGACTGGTTCCAAATAGTAAAAGGAGTATGTCAGGGCTATATATTGTCACTCTGCTTATTTAACTTATATGCAGAGCACATCATGAGAAATGCTGAGCTGGAAGAAACACAAGCTAGAATAAGATTGCTGGGAAAAATATCAATCACCTCAGATATGCAGATGACACCACCCTTATGGCAGAAAGAGAAGAACAGAAGAGCCTTTTGATGAAACTGAAAGAGGAGAGTGAAAAAGTTGGCTTAAAGCTCAACATTCAGAAAACGAAGATCATGGCATCTGGCCCCATCACTTCATGGGAAATAGGTGGGGAAACAGTAGAAACAGTGTCAGACTTTATTTTATTTAATTTTTACTTTACAATACAGTATTTTTTTGAGCTCCAAAATCACTGCAGATGGTGACTGCAGCCATGAAATTAAAAGATGATTACTCCTTGGAAGGAAAATTATGACCAACCTAGATAGCATATTCAAAAGCAGAGACATTACTTTGCCAACAAATGTCCGTCTAGTCAAGGCTATGGTTTTTCCAGTGGTCATGTATCAATGTGACAGTTGGACTGTGAAGAAAGCTGAGCACCGAAGAATTGATGCTTTTGAACTGTGGTGTTGGAGAAGATTCTTGAGAGTCCCCTGGACTGCAAGGAGATCCAACCAGTCCATCCTAAAGGAGATCAATCCTGGGTGTTCATTGGTAGGACTGTTGTTGAAGCTGGAACTCCGATACTTTGGCCACCTGATGCAAAGGGCTGACTCGTATGAAAAGACTCTGATGCTGGGAAAGATTGCAGGCAGGAGGAGAAGGGACAACAGAGGATGAGATGGTTGGATGGCATCACCGACTCAATGGAGATGAGTTTGGGTAAACTCTGGGAGTTGGTGATGGACAGGGAGGCCTGGCGTGCAGCAGTTCATGGGGTCACAAAGAGTCGGACACAACTGAGTGACTGAACTGAACTGAACTGAACTGAACCTTCCACAAAACACTGGAACATACACACAATTTAGCCAAGGTCTTTGCAACTTTACAGCAAGTATTATCTTTTCTCCAGTATCCAATAACATGCTCCTCATTTCTGTCCAAAATCACATCAGAATTGACTTCATCATCTGTATTTCTACCAATATTTTGTTTAGGAATACAAAAGCAGAGACATTACTTTGCCGACTGAGGTCCGTCTAGTCAAGGCTATGGTTTTTCCAGTAGTCATGTATGGATGTGAGAGTTGGACTGTGAAGAAGGCTGAGCACCGAAGAATTGCTGCTTTTGAACTGTGGTGTTGGAGAAGACTCTTGAGAGTCCCTTGGACTGCAAGGAGATCCAACCAGTCCATTCTGAAGGAGATCAACCCTGGGATTTCTTTGGAAGGAATGATGCTAAAGCTGAAACTCCAGTACTTTGGCTACCTCATGCGAAGAGTTGACTCATTGGAAAAGANGGCTGAGCGCAGAAGAATTGATGCTTTTGAACTGTGGTGTTGGAGAAGACTCTTGAGAGTCCCTTGGACTGCAAGGAGATCCAACCAGTCCATTCTGAAGGAGATCAACCCTGGGATTTCTTTGGAAGGAATGATGCTAAAGCTGAAACTCCAGTACTTTGGCTACCTCATGCGAAGAGTTGACTCATTGGAAAAGACTCTGATGCTGGGAGGAATTGGGGGCAGGAGGAGAAGGGGACGACTGAGGATGAGATGGCTGGATGGCATCACGGACTCCATGGACGTGAGTCTGAGTGAACTCTGGGAGATGGTGATAAGGAGGCCTGGCGTGCTGGGATTCATGGGGTCGCAAAGAGTCGGACATGACTGAGCAACTGAACTGAACTGAACCGAATCAAAGTATCCTCTAAAGAGTTTGATACTTTCTCTACAGGTTTTCTTTCTGAGCTCTCTCCAGACTCTCCCTTAATGATCCAGTCATGGCAATGTAGGCTTTTTCTAGCATGTACCTCAAAACTGTCCCAGCCTCTACCATCACCTGTTTCAAAGTTCCTTCTACATCTTTAGGTTATTTGTTACAGCAGCATATCCCCTTCTCAGTATTAATTTCTGTCTTTGTCAACTTGGGCAACTATATCAAAAATGTCATTGACTGGATGGCTAATAAACAACAGAGATTTATTTCTCAGAGTTATGGGGGTTGGCAGTCTGAAATCAGGGTGCAAGTATAGTCAAGTTCTTCTTCTGGGTTGCCGAATGCTGACTTCCCAATGTATCCTCACATGGAAGAGCAAAGAGAAAGCAAGCTGTCCTATGAATCTTATCAGGTCATTAATCCTATTCATGAAGTCTGTACCCTCATGATCTCTAGTCCTAATAACTTCCCAAAGACTCTACTTCCCAGTAGCATTTTGTTTCTTTTTTTAAAATATAAATTTATTTATTTTAATTGGAGGTTAGTTACTTTACAATATTGTATTGGTTTTGCCATACATCAACATGAATTCTGCGATTCATGGGGTTGCAAAGAGTTGGACACGACTGAGTGACTGAACTGAACTGATTGCTAATCATGAAGGATTTTAGTGCTTTTCTAGATATGAGAAAATGTGAGAATCGGGCTCATAAAAATCTTCTCCTGAAAATACCTAGCCATCTGAAGACCATTTCTGCCAGTGTTTTTCAGCGTGCCTGACTCCTGATCCCCACCCTGAACTCTTTTCAGCAGATGTTGAAGGCAACACCTCTGGAGCTCATACCTTGCAGACTGCAAGTGCCAATGGCAAGTGCCAATTTGTGGGTGCCACACAGAGTTCTTAAAACTGTGCTGGGCACATAGCATTTTTCAGTAAACATTACTGTTATTGGTGTTGACATTGATCTTTTCAGCCATGATACTTTTGGACCTCTGTTTAATAAGACGATTGAATTGAGATCTGTAGAGGTGGAGTGTGTGTCCAGAGTAGGACTGACCAGCTGGCAGTTATTAAGTATGGGATGTGGTTTATCATTTACTCTCTGTAAATATCACTTTTTTCATCCATTAACCAAAGGTATAAAGACTACATAAGTTCTGGACACTTCCCATTTTGACATTTTATAATATGTACACATCTTAAAGTCATATAACAAGATTATTACAGTTAGAACCCAATTAAATTGATTGCTTTAAAAGGGATTGTTGAGAATAGTGGGTTTAGTATACTTCTTTTGTGATTTCCAAGGAAAGAACTAAATGGATGAATCCTTTTTATTACCCTGGCTTACTTTCTAATTTATTTTATTTTATTTTTAATTTAAATTTATTTATTTTAATTGGAGGCTAATTACTTTACAATATTGTATTGGTTTTGCCATACATCAGCATGAATCCACCCCAGGTGTACACATGTTCCCCATCCTGAACCCCCGTCTCACCTCCCTCCCCGTACCATCCCTCTGGGTCATTCCAGTGCACCAGCCCCAAGCATCCTGTATCCTGCATCAACCTGGACTATTTTAATTGGAGGCTAATTACTTTACAATATTGTATTGGTTTTGCCATACATCAGCATGAATCCAGCCCAGGTGTACACATGTTCCCCATCCTGAACCCCCGTCTCACCTCCCTCCCCGTACCATCCCTCTGGGTCATCCCAGTGCACCAGCCCCAAGCATCCTGTATCCTGCATCAACCTGGACTGGTGATTCATTTCTTATATGATATACATGTTTCAATGTCATTCTCTCAAATCATCCCACCTCACACAGAGTCCAAAAGACTGTTCTATATATACATCTGTGTCTTTTTTGCTGTCTCGCATACAGGGTTATTGTTAACATCTTTCTAAATTCCATATATATGTGTTGGTATACTGTATTGGTGTTTTTTCTTTCTGGCTTACTTCATTCTGTATAATAGGCTCCAGTTTCATCCACCTCATTAGAACTGATTCAAATGTATTCTTTTTAATGGCTGAGTAATACTCCATTGTGTATATGTACCACAGCTTTCTTATCCATTCATCTGCTGATGGATGTCTAGGTTGTTTCCATGTCCTGCCTATTATAAACAGTGCTGCAATGAACATTGGGGTACATGTGTCTCTTTCAATTCTGGTTTTCTTAGTATGTATGCCCAGCAGTGGGATTGCTGCATCATAAGGCAGTTCTATTTCCAGTTTTTTAAGGAATCTCCACACTGTTCTCCATAGTGGCTGTACTAGTTTGCATTCCCACCAACAGTGTAATAAGATTCCCTTTTCTCCACACCCTGTCCAGCATTTATTGCTTGTAGACTTTTGTATCGCAGGTATTCTGACTGGCGTGAAATGGTACCTCACTGTGGTTTTGATTTGCATTTCTCTGATAATGAGTAATGTTGAGCATCTTTTCGTGTGTTTGTTAGCCATCTGTATGTCTTCTTTGGAGAAATGTCTGTTTAGTTCTTTGGCCCNGGAGGCCTGGCGTGCTGGGATTCATGGGGTCGCAAAGAGTCGGACATGACTGAGCAACTGAACTGAACTGAACCGAATCAAAGTATCCTCTAAAGAGTTTGATACTTTCTCTACAGGTTTTCTTTCTGAGCTCTCTCCAGACTCTCCCTTAATGATCCAGTCATGGCAATGTAGGCTTTTTCTAGCATGTACCTCAAAACTGTCCCAGCCTCTACCATCACCTGTTTCAAAGTTCCTTCTACATCTTTAGGTTATTTGTTACAGCAGCATATCCCCTTCTCAGTATTAATTTCTGTCTTTGTCAACTTGGGCAACTATATCAAAAATGTCATTGACTGGATGGCTAATAAACAACAGAGATTTATTTCTCAGAGTTATGGGGGTTGGCAGTCTGAAATCAGGGTGCAAGTATAGTCAAGTTCTTCTTCTGGGTTGCCGAATGCTGACTTCCCAATGTATCCTCACATGGAAGAGCAAAGAGAAAGCAAGCTGTCCTATGAATCTTATCAGGTCATTAATCCTATTCATGAAGTCTGTACCCTCATGATCTCTAGTCCTAATAACTTCCCAAAGACTCTACTTCCCAGTAGCATTTTGTTTCTTTTTTTAAAATATAAATTTATTTATTTTAATGGAGGTTAGTTACTTTACAATATTGTATTGGTTTTGCCATACATCAACATGAATCCGCCACAGGTATACATGTGTTCCCCATCCTGAACCCCCCTCCCTCCTCCCTTCCCGTACCATCCCTCTAGGTCATCTCAGTGCACCAGCCCCAAGCATCCAGTATCATGCATCAAACCTGGACTGGTGATTTGTTTCATATATGATATTATACATGTTTCAATGCCATTCTCCCAAATCATCCCACCCTCGCCCTCTCCCACAGAGTCCAAAAGACTGTTCTATACATCCATGTCCCTTTTGCTGTCTCACATAGAGGGTTATCGTTTCTTTTTTCTATTGAAATATATTTGATTTACATAATTATATTAATTTCAGATGTATAACATAGTGATTCAACATTTTTATAGATAATACTCCATTTAAAGTTATTACCAAATAATAGCTATATTTCTCTGTTGTATGATTATACCCTGTGTTTATCTATTTTATTCATAGTAACTTATATCTCTTAATCCCATACCCCTCTCCCCCACCTCCCCAGTGATAGCCACTAGTTCATTTCCTGTATCTAATCTGTTTCTATTTTGTTATATATATTTATTTATTTTTTCAGATTCCACGTGTAAGTAATAACATATTTGTCTCTGTCTGACTTATTTCACTAAGTGTGATATGGCTAAGTGATATTCTGTTTTGTATATATATATATGTGTGTGTGTGTATATATATATATATATATATATATATATATACATACCACATCTTTTCTATACGTTCATCTGTTGATGGACATTTAGGTTGCTTCCACATCCTGGCTATTATAAGTAATGCTGCTGTGACCCTTGGGGTGCATGTACCTTTTCAAATTAGTGTTTTCATTTCCTTTGGATATATATCCAATATACAAAAGTTCCCTTTTCTTCACATCCTCATCAGTATTTATTTGTGGTCTTTTTGATAGCCATTCTCACAGGTGTGAGGTGATTATGTCTCTGTGGTTTTGATTTGTACTTATTTGATAATTACAATATTGAGCATCTTTCCATGTTCCTGTTGGCCATTTGTATTTCTTGAAAAATGCCTATTCAGGTCTTCTGCCTATTTTAAAATTGTATGAAGTTTCAACATGTGAGTTTGGGGACAATACAAGTATTTGGTCTATAGCATATGCATTTGCCACATTTTGTTTATTCTTTCATCCATTAATAAACACTTGGATTGTTTCCACCTTTTAGTTATTGTGACTAATACTACTATGAACAAGCATGCAGAAAATATTTCATGACCTTGCTTTCAGTTATTTTGGTTATTTACCCAGGAATTGAATAGCTGGATCATATGGGCATTCTGTTTTTAATTTTTTGAGAAGCCTCCAGTTTTTATGGTGGCTGGACTATTTTACATTCCTACCAACACTATGTAAGAGCTCTAATTTTTCCATATTCTCATCAACATGTGCTTTTTTCTGTATATTTTTTTTATATTATCCATCTTGCTGAATGTGAGGTTATATCTCATCATAGAAATTTCTCATTCTTAAGCTGTGCCTCCATTTCCTTCTCTTCAACTTAATGTGTATTATAATGTGAGTGAATTGAAGTGATTTTATTATGTCTAATCATGAATCTGTTGTAATTCATTTTTAATCTTTAAAAATTTAATCATTTTCCTATTTCTGTGCTGTGCTTAGTCAATCAGTCATGTCCATCTCTTTGTGACCTCATGGACTGTAGTTTGCCAGGCTCCACTGTCCATGGGGATTCTCCAAATAAGAATACTGGACTGGGTTTCCATTCCCTCCTCTAGGGGATCTTCCCAACCCAGAGATTAAACCCAGGTCTACTGCCTTGAAGGCAGATTCTTACCATCTGAGCCATCAAGGAAGCCCCCAAGTACTGGAGTGGGTAGCCTATCCCTTCTCCAGGGGATCTTCCTGAACTGGCGTCTCCTGCATTGTAGGTAGATACTTTACCAGCTGAGCTACCAGGGAAGCCTGATTTTCCTATTATTGGTGATAAATAATATGCAACCTACTCCTATGTTATATGTCCAGAAAGAATTATAAATGGTGGCTCTGAATTACAATGAACACTTCTCTGAGAATGGACAGATGTATTAAACTTGAGTGATGTTTAGTAAGATGATATGGTGTAATGATATACATGACTATGCATGAATGGGAGAGGATTTCAGGCTAGGTTTGGAAATATTAAAAGATCCTTAAGAGGGAAAGATATTCGATTTAGGAACCAAATGTAGGCCTGCTTGAATGAAGCATAAAGATTAGGAGAGAAATAGGTAGGAGCACAGGAGGAGAGATAGGCAAGAGCTAAATATTGCAGGTTATGCTAGACCACATTTTGAAGAATTGTTTCGGGCTTTTGATCAAGCTCGTAAATGAGTTTATATGAAGTTCTTCAATATTAAGCAAATAGCAATGATATAAAACAGTATATATAAAAATAGTAGCAACCCCACCAAATATGCAGTTGAGGTCCAGAACAAACATTTATGCAGATCAGAAACATAACAGAAACTCAAGTAGTATAAAGCCATGAGCTTTGGTATCTGATACCTTACACTGTCAGTGGTGGCACAAAAAATTAATAGCTTCTATAGCCTATTGGGCACACAATTCCAAAAAATAAAAATAAAAATACACACGATGGTGAATTAGCCTATTGAATCAACAGTCTGTATGTGAATTTTTCTGTGGAAAACAGAAGATAGAAATGAGAAAATTCATTTTAATGAGTCTAGTGTAATATTGAGATCAAAATGAGATAATAAAAACTTCAGAAAAAATTATAGAAAATCTCACCTATGAATTTGAATGGAAAAAGTCTCCCAAAATCCTAATATGTTTAACTGAGCAGTACATAAAAAAATACATCATAACCAATTGCAGTTGATCCCAGGAAAGCAAGAATGCTTCAGTATTTAAAAAGCTATCAAAATCATATATAATTAATAGACCAAATTTAAAAATTTATATGATTATTTCTGTAGAGGCAGTAAAAGTAAATATAATTTCAGCACTGCTTCATAGATAAAAAAAATAAAATCTAGAGATAAAAGACAGATAAAATGCGTCACTTCTTTTTTTTTTAATCTATCCAATACCCATTTCCAAAAACTTTTTTCTTACCTACTTCTTACTATCAAGGTGAGAAAGCCAACCATTCACTTTTCTAGTCTCTCTTGTGTAGGAATGGCCATATGACCCAGTTCTGGACAGTGAAGTGAAAAGAGAATTCTGATGGAAGGATTCTAAGAAGGACTTTCCTCCCTGGTAAAAGAGATGTGCATTCTTTATTTTCCTGACCATGGTTGTAAGTGGATGTGATGCTTGTAATTATGGCATAAGAGAAAACCAAAGATTCGAATCCAGTCCCCTGCTATCAGTGAACTGCTGCTCAAATCTAGACCCACCATGTTGTTGTTCAGTCACTAAGTCATGTCCGACTCTTTGAAATCCCATGGGCTGCAGCATGCTGACTCCACCATCCTTCACTATCTCCAGGAGTTTGCTCAAATTCATCTCCATTGTACTGGTGATGCTGTCTCACCATTTCATCCTCTGCCACCCCCTTCTCCTTTTGCCTTCAGACTTTCCCAGCATCAGGGCCGTTTCCAATGAGTCAGCTCTTTGCATCAGGTGGCCAAAATATTGAAGCTTTAGCATCAGTCCTTCCAGTGAATATTCAGGTTTGATTTGCTTTCAGTTCAGCCACTCATTTGTGTCTGACTTTTTGTGACCCCATGGACTGCAACATGCCAGGCTTCATTGTCCATCACCAACTCCTGAAGCTTACTCAAACTCATGTCCATTGAGTCAGTGATGCCATCCAGCCATCTCATCCTCGGTCATCCCCTTCTCCTCCTGCCCCCAATCCCTCCTAGCATCAGAGTCTTTTCCAATGAGTCAACTCTTCGCATGAGGTGGCCAAAGTACTGGAGTTTCAGCTTTAGCATCATTCCTTCCAAAGAACACCCAGGACTGATCTCCTTCAGAATGGACTGGGTGGATCTCCTTGCAGTCCAAGGGACTCTCAAGAGTCTTCTCCAACACCACAGTTCAAAAGCATCAATTCTTCGGCGCTCAGCCTTCTTGACAGTCCAACTCTCACATCCATACATGACCACAGGAAAAACCATAGCCTTGACTAGACGGATCTTAGTTAGCACAAAGTAATGTCTCTGCTTTTGAATATGCTATCTAGGTTGCTCATAACTTTTCTTCCAAGGAGTATAAAGAAATCCCAGGGTTGATCTCCTTCAGAATGGACTGGTTGGATCTCCTTGAAGTCCAAGAGACTCTCAAGAGTCTTCCCCAACACCACAGTTCAAAAGCATCAATTCTTCGGCACTCAGACTTTTACTTTATCCACTGAATTTATCCCTAATACAGCCAGCATGTTACTTTATCAACACCTGTTTTTCCCTGACAACAAAAATACTAGTATTTCATGGTAGCAAAATGCTCAGCTAAATAACCACTTTCTCAGGCTCACCTGAAGCAAGGGTGGCCATGGCATGATTTCATCGAATAAGACATAGCTAGAAGTGTACTAGAGGGAGGCACTGGGCAAGCTGTTACTGTCCTAACAGGAAGGTACAAAATGCTGCTGGCTCCATTCTTCTGTCTGCCTGAATGTCAACATAATATCTGGAGTGGTAACCATCTTCCTGCCATGAGACAAAGACCGATAGGATTTTAGATATGTTGTGTCAGATGACTAAGCCACCAGCAACTGTCTGCTATCAGACTTCTTAAGGGAGGAAAACAAGCGCCTACTTATTATTTGTTTGAGTCACCTTACAAGAATCCTGTTGCTCATCTCTTCCTNCATCTTCCCACACCCCCCGAGCTGTGTGTTTAATTCACCTCTGTATTCAAACACATGCCAGTACATAGTATATTTTCACTAAATATTTAATAGGTAAATTCATCATGACCAATTACAAAACTTATTTTTGTATACCTCTCCATGGTTACAAAACCAGCATTTCCATGATTTTTGGTCCAACTGACCATAACCTAGTATGGCATGGGAAGCTTCGCTTACCTGGATATCTGTATTCCTTCCAACTAAAACCTTGTAACTATATAGATAGCAACTTTAGGATCTGCCAAATATTTGACATGAGGACAACTGAATTTATTAGTGTTCTCTCTCCCACCTTGGGTGATAGTCAATAGACTGAAAATTATAAAATGGAATCTCTGATCACAAGGTGAAGGTGAAGGTGAAATCGCTCAGTCGTGTCCGACTCTTTGCGACCCTGTGGACTGTAATGTACTAGGCTTCTCTGTCCATGGGATTCTCCAAGCAAGAATACTGGAGTGGATTGCCATTTCCTTCTCCAGAGGATCTTCCCGACCCAGGGATCGAACCCGGGTCTCCCGCATTGGAGGCAGACGCTTTAACCTCTGAGAGTAGTTTAATAAAGCAAATGAAGAACACAAGGTGAAGTGAAGGTGAAATCGCTCAGTCGTGTCCGACTCTTTGCGACCCTGTGGACTGTAATGTACTAGGCTTCTCTGTCCATGGGATTCTCCAAGCAAGAATACTGGAGTGGATTGCCATTTCCTTCTCCAGAGGATCTTCCCGACCCAGGGATCGAACCCGGGTCTCCCGCATTGGAGGCAGACGCTTTAACCTCTGAGAGTAGTTTAATAAAGCAAATGAAGAATTTTTTGAAATGTTACATATCATTCTAATTTACAAGAAAGCTGCTGTACAGCATATGGTTTATACAAAGCTCATTTAAAAAATATGTATACATTGCTCCTTAAGTGTAGCGGGACTTCTTTGTGGTACATGCATGCTAAGTTGCTTCAGTCGTGTCTGACTCTTTGCGACCCTATGGACTGTAGCCTGCTAGGCTCTTCTGTCCATGAATTCTCCAGCCAAGGATACTGTAGTGGGTTGCCATGCTCTCCTCCAAGGGATCTTCCTGACCCAGGTATCAAACCTGTGTCACTTGCATTTCCTGCATTGGCAGGCAGGTTCTTTACCTCTAGCACCACCTTTTTGTCATAAGGATTGTATTTTATCTCACCTTTCTTACCTAAAGAAACAAATACAGGGTCATCATTATCATCTTTTCGATACAGGATACAGGATGCTTGGGGCTGGTGCACTGGAATGACCCAAAGAGATGATATGGGGAGGGAGGTGGGAGGGGGGTCCAGGATTGGGAACTCATGTACACCTGTGGCGGATTCATGTCGATGTATGGCAAAACCAATACAGTATTATAAAGTAAAATTTTAAAAAAGAGAGAGAGAGAAAAAAAAAGAAGCAAATAGACTGACAGGTGGATATTAAACACTTGAATCATTTCTTAAATGGCCATTAATCAGTTAGCCTAATCTTCAAAATAAACTGTTTTCTGTCCTTAGAACAGTATCATAAAATTATTACTGTAAATGCCATCTACCATGTGAAACTCTGTTAGACATCTTTATGCAAAGTAAGGCATCCCCTCTGGCTGCTTATCACTAGCTCTTAATAGGATGTCAGGTTCTGAACCTGTACATCAGGTACATCATTTGGAAACATGGGAGCTTGACAGACTTTATAATAAAACACTGTGGGTGTATTCCCTATACATATGTTCTTCTACATTAAAATTCTCAATTGTTTCAAAAATAAAAACAGTGCTTTCAGTGGATCTGCCAAAAGATGACAATTTGAATTATTTATGTACGATTTAGATACCAGGGTAATTTCCTACTTGAATATTTCATGTAGTTGACTGTAAATATAAAAGTAGGGAACATTTTTAGGTTGATTTTTCTCATTCTGAAACAAATCTGTGCTCTTATGTCGTATAACTTCCTTAGGGGATATCACGAAGATGAAAGGGTTGGATGGCTACATGCAGTGACTGGAAGCTGCAGTTGGATAATGCTCTACATTATATTGTTTTGTGCTTTCCTATCTCTGTCTGTTTATCTCAGTTCCAGTTTCCATCCCTCAGAACTGTCTGTCACTCATTTGTTTCCAGCAAGTTAGCAAGACTGATCACATAGGAGAAATTCATCAGCAGTAGAGAGAATTTCATTTCAGCAACATGTATGATTGACTGATACTTCAGAAACAAGATGACCTCGATATACCAGTCACAGTGTTATAAAATTTTCCAGCAATGAAAGATCAAAATAATATAAAGATTAAAAAAATACCCTGAAGGAGGGCAGGGGAAGCTTATTTGAATAAAAAAGCAAAAGACTAATTTATAAGCCTTCAAATCTCCTGGATTTTTTTTGATTCAATATTAGAAAATAACTGTAATAACAGTAATGTTCATTTCAACTGAATTCAGGTGTAATTCCAGTTTTAGTCCTAGTCATTTCTTCAAATGGCTTTGTCCAAGCCTTCATCCTCTTTTATTTTTTGGTTTTTTTGAGCCAGACCAGGTAGCTGACTTTTTCTTCCTTTTATTTCTTTTTTTGGGTGAGTCAGGGATTAATTTACATATTTACAGAAATATTCTAAAGAGCATACTTTATGCTGAGAAAAATAAAAGCATACTTTTTTTTAATTTAAGAAGTTTAATTGAAATACAAATAATGAATGGAACTATTTAAAAATGTCTTTTGAGAGCTTGATTGTGTTACTTTGAATGTGACTTTTCCTTGAAATTAGGTTACACTGGGTCTTTGAATTTATTTGGGTAAAATATACAGATGCCTCTTCGATACATAAGTCATAGTGGAAACTCAATAAATCATACTTGCTATAATGTTCATAGTTACTTCTGGCTGTCATTTTTTTCTTAGGCTAAATATGATGGCTCTATTTTCAGGCACTCAGGTCTTTCTTGCCTCCAGTTTTGCCTATCCCTCATGGAGAGATACTACTTTTGCAAGACCCAAAGTAAAAATCTTGGGCATCGCTGCGAGACATTAAATTCAGGTATGGCACAAAGGAGTAATCCCATTTTCCTCCTTCACCATGCATCATTTAAGGCCATAGATTCTGAGGAAATTGTCAAAAATACAAGCAGCACTAGTAGGGAGAAAATTTGCAGTCATAGGGTTTGGGAATTGTAGAACCACATACATCCTCTTCTCATTGTCATGAGTATATGAGTATATGAATCTCATATTTTTCTGTATTCTTTTGAGTGGAACTTCCCTTTTATTTTTCTGTTTTTACCATGATATTTCTAGTCATCTTGAGACCATGTAAGAAAGACTCAAAAGTCTCCCAGAGATAACAATTTTCTCTTGTTTACAAATGAACATTTTAGTTTCTAATTTTATTTTCTCTTCATCATCATATGAAATTATTTTATATAACTATTTATTCTCTCATTTACTTTCTCTTTTCAACTAGAATGTAAACCCCATGAGGTTTTGGTCTTTATCTGTTTGTTTGTTTGTTTTTTATTTAAATATGGTTGATTGACAGTGTTACCATAGTTTCAGGGATACAGCAAAGTGATTCAGTTATGCATACAAACATATCTATTCTTTTTCAAATTGTTTTCCCATTTAACCAATTACAGAATATTTAGCAGAGTTTCCTTGCTATCCATAGGTCCTTGTTGATTATCTATTTTAAATATAGTAGTGTGTATAGGTTTATACCAGACTTCTAATTTATTCCTTTCCCACATCTCTCCCCTTTGGTAACCACAATTTTGTTTTCTAAATCTGTGAGTCTGTTTCTGTTTTGTAAATAAGTTCGTTTCTATCATTGTTTTTTATATTTTACATATAAATGATATCATATGAATTTTCTTTCTGTATCTGAATTACCTTACTCAGTAATATAATCTCTAGGCCCATCCATGTTGTTGCAAATGGCATTATTTCATTCTTTTTAAGGGATGAATAATATTCCATTGTGAGGCTTCCCTGGTAGCTTAGTGGTAAAGAGTTTGCCATGTCAGTGCTGGATACTTGGTTTCGATACTTGGGTTGGGAAGATTCCCTGGAGAAGGAAGTGGCAACCCATTCCAGTATTCTTGCCTGGGAAATCCCACTGACAGACAAGTCTGTCGACTATAGTCCATGGGGTCCCAAAAGAGTTGGACATAATTTAATGACCAAACAACAATATTCCATTGTATAAAATGTATTACTTCTTTTTGTCCATTCATCTGTTGGACATTTAGGTTGCTTCCTAAATGTGTGGGTTATTGTAAATAGGGTTGCAATGAACATTGCTGGGCATATATCTTTTTGAACTATGCTTTTCTCCAGATATGTGCCCAAGACTGGAACTGCTGGATCATATTGTAGCTCTATTTTAGTTTTTTAAGGAGCCACAATACTTGTTCTCCTTTGTGGCTGTGCCAATTTACATTCCCACCAACAGTGGAGGAGAGTTCCCCTTTTCTATACACCCTCTCCAGCATGTATTGTTTGATGAAGGCCATTCTATCTGGTGTGAAGTGATATCTCATCATAGTTTTGATTTGTATTTCTCTAATAATTAGCATTTTGAGAATTCTTTCACATGCCTCTTGGCCATCTGTGTGTTTTGTTTGGAGAAATGTCTCTTTAGGTCTTCTGTTCATTTTTTTGATTAGGCTGTTTTTATTTTTTATTTTAATATTGAGCTGCATGAACTGCTCTTTATTTTAAAGATCAATCCCTTTTTAGTCCCATTGTTTACAAATATCTCCAATTCAGTAGACTGTCTTTTTGTTTATTGCTTAATTTGCTGTGCAATTGCTTTTACATTTCATAAGTCCCGTTTGTTTATTTTTGTTTCTGTTGCTCTAGAAGGTGGATCAAAAGTGATATCACTGCAATTTATGTCAAAGAGATTTCTTCCTTTGTTTTGAGTTTTATAGTATCTGGTCTTACATTTAGGTCTTTAGACTATTTTGAGTTTATCTTTGTATATGGTGTTAAAGAATGTTTGAATTTCACATATTTACATGTAGTTGCCCAATTTTCTTTTTGTTTTCCATGTTCTTTTGCCTGTTTGGTTGGTTTTTATTGAAGTATAGTTGATTTACAATGTTGTGTTAGTTTCTGGTGTACAGCAAAGTGATTTCGTTATGTTTTTTCAGATTATTTTCTATGTTATTACAAGTAATTGAATGTAGTTCCCTGTATTACATTAAGGTGAAAGTGAAGTTGCTCAGTCATGTCTGACTTTTTGCGACCCCTTGGAATGTAGCCTACCAGGCTCCTACATCCATGGAATTTTCCAGGCAAGAGTACTGGAGTGGGCTGCCATTTCCTTCTCCAGGGGTTCTTCCCAACCCAGGGATCAAATCAAGGTCTCCCACATTGCAGGCAGATGCTTTACCATCTGAGCCACCAGGGAAGCCCAAAAGGATATTATTGTTTATTTTATATACAGTAGTTTGTATCTGCTAATCCCAAACTCCTGATTTATACCACCGCCCTCCCTTTCCCCTTTGGTAACCATAAATTTATTTTTTGTGTCTATAAGTCTGTTTCTGTTTTGTAAATAAGTTCCTTTGTATCATATTTTTTTGCTACTTTATTTTTTTAATTGAAGGATAATTTCTTTACAGAAATTCATGGTTTTCTGTCAAACATCAGCAAGAATCGGCCATAGGTACACCCATGTCCCCTCCCTCCCCAACTCCCCACCATCCACCTCCCCATCTCACCCTTCTACATTGTCACAGAGCCCCTGTTGGCGTTCCCAGAGTCATACAGCAAATTCCCATTGGTTATCTAGAGACTGTCTTTTTTCCATTGTAAATCTTGTCTCCTTTATCAATTAACTGACCATTAATGGATAGGTTTATTTCTGGGCTTTTAGCCCTGTTCCATTGATCTGTATTGGTTTCTGTGCTTGAATCATACTCTTTTGATTACTGTAGCTTTGTAGTATAGTCTGAAGTCAAATGGCCTGATCCCTCCAGCTGTTTTTCTTTCTCAAGATTGTTTTATTATTTGAGATTTTTTGTGTTTCTCCATATAAATTTAATTATTTAGTTGTATTTCTGTGAAAAAATACCATTAGTAATTTGGTAGGGATTGCACTGACTCTGTGGAATGCTTCGGGTAGTAGTCATTTTAACAATATAAACTCTTTAGTCCAAGAACATAGTGTATCTTTTCATCTGTTTGTGTCATCTTCAATTTCTTTCAACAAAGTCTTACAGTTTTAAGAGTACAGGTCTTTTGTCTGCTTAGGTAGATTTATTCCTAGGTATTTTCTTCTTTTCAGTGAAATGGTAAATGGGATTGATTTCTTTATTTCTCTTTCTGATCTTTTGTTGTTAGAACAGGCTTCTGTGTATTAGTTTTGTATCCTACAACTTTCCTGAATTCATTGATGAAACTAGTAGTTTTGGGGAAACATCGTTAGGATTTTCTATGTGTAGTATCATGTCATCTGCAAACAGTGACAGTTTTGCTTATTGTTTTCCAGTTTGGATGCCCTTTATTTCTTGTTCTTCTCTGATTGCCATGGCTAGGTCTTCCAAAACTATGTTGATAAAAATTGGCAATAATAGTCATCCTTTTCTTTTCCTGACCTTAAAGGAAATGCTTTCAGCTTTTCACTACTGAACATGACATTAACTGTAGGTTTGTCATATATGGACTTTATTATGTTGAGATGCGTCCCCTCTGTGCCCACTTTTTGTAGAGTTCTACCATGAATCAGTATTAAATCTTACCAAAAGCTTTTTATGCCTTTATTGAGATGATTATTTGGTTTTTATCCTTCATTTTGTTAGTGTTGTGTATTACATTGATTGATTTACAGATATTGAAAAAAATCTAGTATCTTTGGAATAAATCTCATTTGATCATGGTGTATGATCCTTTTAATATATTGTTGTATTCTGTTTGCTTGTACTTTGTTACAGATCTTTGTACCTATGTTCATCAGTGATATTGGCCTGTAATTTATTTTTTTTGTGATATCTTTGTCTAGTTTTGGTATCAGGGTAATGGTGGCTTCATAGAATGAGTTTGAAAAGTTCCTTCTGCTGCAATTCTTTGCAGTAATTTCAGAAGTATAGCTGTTAACTCTTCTCTAAATGTTTGATAGAAGTTTGGCTGAGAAGCCATCTGGTCCTGGACTTTGGTTTGTTGAGAGTTTATTAATCACCATTTCAATTTCAGTACTAGAGATCAATCCAAGTATGAACTCGAGTTCATACTTCTATTTTTCCTGGTTCAGCGTTGGGAGATTGTACCTTTCTAAGAATTTGTCCAATTTTTTCTAATTTTATGCCTCAACTGAAAAAGCATTTGTCCATTTTATTGGCATATTGTTTATAGTTTTCTCATGATTCTTTGTATTTCTGTGGTGTCTGTTATAACTTCTCCTTTTTCATTTCTAATGTTATTGATTTGAGTCCACTCCCTTTTTAGCTTGATGAGTCCGGCTAAAGTTTTATCAACTTTATCTTTTCAAAGAACCAGCTTTTTATTTCATTGATTTTTCTTATTGTTTTCTTTGTCTCTATTTCATTCACTTCTACTCTGATCTTTATGATTTCTTTCCTTCTACTAACTCTGAATTTTGTTTGTTCTTCTATCTGTAGTTGCTTTAGCTGTAGGTTTTTTACCTGAGATGTTTTTTGTCTCCAAAGGTAAATTTATGTTGATATGAACTTCCCTCTTAGAACTACTTTCACTGTGTCCTATAGATTTTGGATTGTTTTGTTTCATTTTCATTTATCTCTCATATTTTTTATTTCCTCTTTGATTTCTTCAGGAATCCATTGGTTGTTTGGTAGCATACTGTTCAGCCTTCATATGTTTGTTTTGTTTTGCTTTTTACAATTTTTTTCTTGTAGTTGACTTCCAATCTCATAGCATTGTGGCCAGAAAAGATACTTGATATGATTTCAGTTTTCTTAAATTTACTGAGATTTGGTTTGTGGCCCAGCAGGTGATCAATCATAGAGCATGTTCCATGTGCACTTGCAATGAATGTGTATTCTGTGCTTTCTAATGGAATCCTTTATAAATACCAATTTAGTTGTTCTGGTATAATGTGTCATTTAAGGCCTGTGGTTATTTTAATTCATTTTCTGTCTGAATGATCTGTCGTTTGATGAAAGTGGGGTGTTAAAGTCCCCTACTATTATTGTGTTACTGTTGATTTCTCATTTTATGGCTGTTATCATTTGCCTTGTATTTTGAAATCCTCCTATGTTGGGTGTATGTGCTGTGCTTAGTCATTCAGTCATGTCTGACTCTTTGCAACCCCATGGACTGAGCTCACCAGGCTCCTCTATCCATAAGGATTCTTCAGGCAAGAAACCGGAGTGGGTTGCCATGCCCTTCTCCAGGGTATTTTACCAACCCAGGGATTGAACCCAGGTCTCCTGCATTGTCCAGGGATTCTTTACCACCTTTGCCACCAGGGAAGCCCATGTTGGGTGCCTACATATTTGCATTTGTTATATCTTCTTCTGGGATCAATTCATTGATGATTATGCAGTGTCCCACTGTGTCTTTTAACAGTCTCTATTTTACGATCTATTTAGGCTGATACGAGTATTGCTTCTCCAGTTTTCTTTTGATTTCCATTTTTATGGCATTCTCTCTTTTTTTCCCCTCAGTTTTAGTCTGCATATGCCCCTAGATCTAAAGTGGATCTCTTGTAGACACTTATATACAGTTCTCGTTTTTGCATTCATTCAGCCAGTCTATGTCTTTTAGTTGAAGTATATAAATAG